>DWCF01000337.1:0-50291 GCA_018230265.1 Delias oraia
ATGAGGTTATCCGCAGCCGAATCAAAGTAACCGACATTGCCCGCCGTATTAGTAAGTTGAAGTGGCAATGGGCTGGCCACATCGCTCGACCAACCGACAACCGATGGGGAAGAAAGGTTCTCGAGTGGCGAACGCGTACCGGAAAACGCAGACTGGGACGTCCCGCCACGCGATGGAAAGACGATCTCACAAAAGTTGCGGGCTACCGCTGGACTTAGATCGCTCAAGATAGTAACAGATGGGCGTCTTTGGGGGAGGCCTATGTCCAGCAGTGTACTTGACAGGCTGAATGATGATGATGCAGCTCAAGTAGCGTATAAAGCCGTTAAAACAACTAAAGAGAGGTTTGTGGTGCAGTTGTCCATGGGTGGCGGCTCTTACCAAAAAGAACACCCGCTTACTTGAATCGTATAACACAATTTTTGTCGACGCCACCTTCGAGTCTGAAGTGGCAAGTTGCAAATCTTGTGTCAAATCGCCTGTTTTCATTTTTTAGATCGGTCACCGCTCACGGCCAGCTCACGAAGCTGGCCGTGAGCGGAAAATCTGTCGCCAGTCGTGAGTAGCGACGTTTGTGCCGCAATCGCAACGATCGCGGTCGTCATTGTTTGTTGAGCTTTTTGAGCGTTGTGAGCGGCCAGTGGAGCGCGCTCTAATGACATCTGATTTTCTACAATGTTGCTACTTAAATCAAGTAAATTGAAAAAAATAAAAGAAAAAACTTAATCAGACATAGATTTAGAATGATTTAATAATATAACAATCAATTACGTAACAATACAAAAATGTTGGTTACTAAAATTGTCCTTCATCTACTAGGTACTAGTATTATTTACAATCTTTACCCAACGTAGGAATTCTATCTTGTTTTTGCAATGAAAAATGAGCGGGAGAGTCGTCAAATAAAGCGATTTTTAAATGCAGGAAAGAAACATTTAAACCACTTCTCGCAGAAATTTTACTTTAATATTAATACGCTTTTTTTTCGGCGGTGTTCTCATACCATATAGAAGACCCACCTGCTCCGTTGTCCGCTATACCATAAAAAAGAGTCTTTTTCCGAACACGTGATCACATATGCGCTCGTATGTATGTGTTGTGAAACTCACCAAATTTAAACAGTTTCGCTTTGATGTGAAAAACGCAAAAGCAGTGTATGAAAGCGTAATAATATTATTCTAATATATTAATATTATTTATGTAACTGTTATGCAAACGTACGGATATTATACGGAGAACGTTCTTGATATAGCAACCCGTTAATCCTTTCTCCGTGGTGTCGGGTCACGTGACTTTGCGTAAGTATATCTGCATGTTTATTGTTCGAAAAAGATTGTATTTTGTAATATTTATTATCTAGTCTATTTATAAATAAGAAAGTGGTGTTAGTTGCAGTATTTAAGCTTAAGAATAATAAAATAATAATATTTTAATTAAATTGAAAATACTGGGGAATTCTTTTTATGGAAACGGTGGCTAACGAGCAGGGTTCCACCGGGGTAAGCGGTTCTCTGCCCATGGACACTCCTACCCCTTGCAGAGCCGCGGGTACGTTGCAAGCTTTAAAGGAATGTGTAAGCTCTTTTCTTGAAAGGAGGCCTCGCATTGGTTTGGAAATACCGCTGCTGGAAGCTGATTCCACAGAGTGATGGTGCGCGGCACAAAATGCCTTAAAAACGCTCAGTGGAACGACAAACATCGAAATGATAATGATGATACTCTGTATACTGCCTCGAAGTTCGATGATGAAATTCAGCGGACTGTCATAAATACGATAATAGTCATGAAAGAAGTACATTCGTTCAGCCTACTAATCTACATAAAACCCGTGGGAGAGCCACGTGAGCGCACTAATTGAGCCAGCTCGTTCGATGTTATACCTCGAGCTCACAGAATACGCTGGGTAAGTGAGGATATTAGAGGCCGGCAACACAACCAATACGCGGACTGTGGCGCGGTTGTTCATGCGTGGCAGTGTTCTCTTACCATATAGGAAACCCACCTGCTCCGTTGTTCGCTATACTATAAAAAACTTTTTTCTGTTCTTAAAGCTTTCTGTTCTTATAAGCCAACCACGAACCGGCAGGTATCGGGTTTTATAATTTGATTATTTATAATTTAATTTATAATTTATTCTTACTTCTGACTTATAAAACCATTAACAAGGCTCTCAAATATCTTTTGAACGTCAATTTATTAAGTTATTAAGACGAATTAAATTGCATTTTATTGACCTCTGGATTTAATGAACCAAATGTGTGTAACCAAATGCTTTCGGAATGAAGGTGAACAGAGATTATGTAATTGGAATTGTAGAATTCGATAATTGTTTTATATCAACATAGCTACGTAGCTAAGTGGTATTAAAGTCTAACATGGAGCGAAAGGTATTGGGTTCGAATCCCGGTCCGGACAATTAAAAATTCATTTATAATTTATTCGGTCTCTGTAAGGACTTGACAGTGGCCGGGTGAGTGTCTTAATATTGTCGCACCCGTGGGAGAGCCATGCTGAAGCATATGCTGACGCACTAATTGGGGCGGCTCGTCCGAAGTGATACCACGGGCTCACAGAACACTCAACGTGAAATGGTAGTTGTACTTGAAACGGTGCGTCTACTGTTTTTCGCTGAGTGCATAAGGATTTCGGAGACCTTTAAAAATGTCGGCAACACAACCAATCCGAGTATTGTGGCGCGGTTGTTTATGGACGGCGGTGTTCTCTTACCATAAAGAAGACTCGCCTGCTCCGTTGTCTGATATACAATTATAAAATAAATATATGTTGACACGCCTAGTCATTTGTCAAACGATAATTATTATCTTTACGAATCGATTCATCATGTTTAACCCCTCATCGAAGTCCGATGCTATCTTCTAATAGAATACTTAAACACCATTATAAACTGTTAAAGAGTAAAATAGGGCTGTATGGCAGTGTTTATTCGGTTTTTGAGATCCTTGTGTCTAAGGGATCTTAGCTAGGTCGCGAAAGGTATCGGGTTCGATGCCAGTCCGCTTATATGTTAATTAGTTTGATTAATTTAATTTATTCGGTCTGTAGAAGGGTTGGAGTTTATTTTTGATGAGTCTTTATTTTGTTTAATCTGTGGGAGAGACATGCTGACGAAATTATTGGGCTGAAGCAGTACGTATACTGTGTTTCGCTAACTGAATGAGAATGTCGGAGGCTGTTGGATAATTTCGCTTAAAAAGCTGCCTAAAAAGCCCGCAACTCGAACAACGCGCGGTGATATCGTACCATAGAGAAGACCCGCCTGCTCCCTTGACCGCTATACTATAAAAAGCGTAAATAATTGATCATTAACGCTACAAATATTAAAAATGGATCAAAACTCTTCGGTCAATATATATAGGGAGCAATTGAGGAAACCGAACATGCCGACAAAAAGCGAAGCCTTCATGGAAAGCATTGTAGCTGTGACGAGAGAGTATTGCAAAGAGTCGTCCATTTGCGGTCTCAAGCATTTAGTTCAACGAAAGACGTCTTATATGGAAAGGTACGTGACTTGGTTTCAAAGTTAAAAAGTCATTAGATCTTTCTCGGGTTAATCTTTTTTTTGCTACAGGGGACAACGTAGGTCTTCCTATATGGAAAAAGTTGGAAGTGTTGTCGCCTTTTTACGCCGCTGGAGCGGTAAAATTTACGGCCCCTATATCTTCTCTCATTCGGTGAAACACAGTCCAAGTAGTGTTTGATGTTGGTATTGGGTGAAGCCATGGAGTTAATTCTGACATGCCAGCCCAAATACTGTTTCGGCATATACTTCAGCACGGCACTGGTGGCAATGGTGGCACAGCGGTGATGGGGACAAACAAGACTCGCCCGGCCACTGGCAATCCCTTCAAAAGATATAATTGCTTAGTTTTTTATATCTACTCACAACCGTATATTTTCACTTTTCTGCCACCGACCACTATTTTTCAATAGCTATACCTAATCTCTGTCTCTTTCCTATACCATTTTAATACATTTTTTCTTTATATGGCAAAGCGTTTCCTGTGGACAACAAGTATTATATAATGATATTATATTAAATTATTGGTAATGTATAATCTTAAAAAAGAGTGAAATGTGTTCCTTTGTAAAGATAACAAAAACAAAATTTAAAGCCTAAATTATTTATTCATTCCAAATGAACTAGAAATATGCATAAAATCAATAAAAAAATATTAATGTCACCAACCATCAAGACAAAGTAAGAAGCTATATCATTCACTCAAAAGAGGATTTATTTATATTTCTAAGCGCCTCTTTTACAGTGATTAGATAATCTTTAATTTTTTACGTGTTTGTTCTCTATAAATTGGAAAGGGATTGTACAGGTACTTTCAATTTCGTCATCATCGCTACTAAATATAATATATCTCTTACGTCACGACTTCAGACCAGTACCTACTCACCATTGCGTCATATTAAGTGCTCGACAAACGAGTGACTGTTTCAAAATATAGCTACTTTATTCATGGCAACCATTTTTAATTAGTTAAATTGTTTTCCGCTGGTACCGGTGGTGGCAAATTATTTGGACAGCATTTTATTGTGTTTTGGTGATTATTTTTTGTCTTTTATTTATTTCTATTTATATTCTGTAGCGATTATAAATATACCGTATATGTAAAACTATTTAATAATATTTGTATGAGATGTATACATCACCATCATCATCAGCCCATTTAAGTCCACTGCTGGACAAAGGCCTTCCCCAAAGACGCCCACTCGCTGCGATCCTGAGCGATCTGGATCCAGCGGATGTATACATATATGTAAAAATTATTGATTTTTTTTTCAAATATTTAGTGACACCCTTTGCTATAAGAGCTACTTAGCGTATTCTTATTACTGTAGATTTTTCATGAAAGGCTTATCTAAGATAAGTAGTATTCCGCCCATGGACATCCCTAGCTCCAATTGATCCTTATTAAGATAGGTACTTTCCGAGTCGTATTGGTGTAAAAGTATCTTAAAAAAAGAAAATATTTATCCCTAAAAGACGACCCTGCACCTGCTGAGAGTGCCCATGGGCGGAGATCCTCTTATAGATAAGCCACCTGCTTGTTGAAAAAAAAATATACCTCAATATTTCTCCCAATTTTTCCCATGGTTTAATCTTCTGCATATCATTTGGTTTCAGAACTGTCTGGATCATCACGTTAATTGGCGCTCTCATATGCTCCGTTTCCCTTGTATGGGTGACATTCCAGCGATACTTCGAATCCCCACTCGTCACCACTCAGATACCAGAAGGCATCTCCATAGACAAGATAATATTCCCAGCTGTTGGTATCTGTACGAACAATAGAATAAGTAAACGGGCTGTTACAGAATTGGCTAACGAATTGTAAGTAGTTTTTTATCGCATAGCGGACAACGGAGCAGGTGGGTCTCCTATATGGTAAGAGTACACCGCCGCCCATCCCCGACCGCGCCATAGTCCGCGCTATAACTGTAGTGCTGGTTCTTTACGCCGCTTTAGCGGGATAATTTCAAGGGCTTTTCGTACCAAGTATCTACATATACTAAAAATTATATAATTTTATTTTTAATTTATTTGGTTTTTGAAAGGGCTTGACAGTGACAAGCCGCGTCTTAACACTGTCGCAACTGTGGGAGACCCATGCTAAAGCATATGCTGACAACCGGCTCGTCCGAAGTGATACCACAGACTTACAGACTTACTTGAAATGATACCGTGTTGCACTGAGTAAGTGAGGATATCGGAGACTCTTACTTATGCCGCTGAGGCAGCGTAAAAAGCCGGCAACACAGCAATGGCGGAAGCGGTTGGTGATGGGCGGCGGTATTAATAAAAAGATTGTAAGGTAATAAATAGATGACTTTTTCAGATTACAAGAGAAACGCAATGAGAAATACGAGCAAGCTGAGATGCTGTCGCTACTCTTCGGCCTGGGTCTGCTCTACAATCTGCCCACGATGGACTCCAATGTCGTCGATGTCATGGAACTCCATCGGGTACTAGGAGACTATGACGTCAATCAGCTTATGAAAAACGTAAGGGCATTAGGGCGAGAAACAACATTCATTTCACTTATTTACTTATAATATTATAAACTCTCGTGGCAATAAAAAATGACACGAAATTATTATAGATCTGTAGCGCTCGCCGTTGCCCGTGAAGGCTTCGTCAACGTCGTTTTCGAAGAAGACCGCAATGACAGCGGCAGACCAAAATCCCAAATATAGCTTTTTAGCCCATTTTGCTTATTAACAAAACAATTAATCCAAAACCGTACCTCGTCACTAAAATGGGTGCAATGCGCGCAACGTTTGCACTAACCACCACTTAATTTGACAATAAAGTTTTATCACTTGCACATGCAGCACAACTGTGTAACTAGTCACGCTGATTTGGTATCAATAACAATAAAAGAAAAAATAAATTTGACAGACAGCGCTAAAACAAAATGGTCGCCACAGACAATTAATACCAACCCGTTCTATTTGAAAGACCCTATAATAGAACTTATTGAATACAGTATTTGCTTTATTAAGATACTTATGACTTTACAGCTAACCCCAAAGTGCGAAGACATTCTGCTGCGCTGCGCATGGAACGAGTCACCCGTGGAGTGCTTTGCAATATTCGATTTCCGCCTGACGATGAACGGCTACTGCTGCACCTTCAATTACCTTCGCAGTTCTGATGTCATATTCGAAGAGTGCGTTTTTATTTTACTATCTTCATAAGTATAGAATATAAAGATAGAAGTATATAGAATCGATCAAGAATATAAACAAAGTTCAAAGGGAAATACAACTTTTTAACAAAGACAAACATGTATGTACAGGTTACAAGTGTTAGCTAAACAATTAATAAATCAACGTTTGAATTGATTTGACTGAAAAGTAGTAGGAAAGTAGCATAACACCAGGATAAGGACATAAGATTTTTATCGGAATACAAAAATGGTGGGTAATGTTTTTAGTGTATCTGTTTTTCGGGTTTAATGGGGCCCATGAATTGCTGAGGGTTCACAATTGGACTCGGTAGGCTACGTACCAGGCTGGACGACGTCTGCCGGCTACACTAGTTTTTGAATAAGAGAAAAAATATATAATTTACTAGTGGTCGTGGCAGACGTAAACACACACGAGTATGAGTCAGGTTGAATTTTTATTTATATTACCTGTCTAATATAAAATTATAATACTTATTATATTATTACAATAAACAGGAATACTGATGGTCGCAGTACAGATATGTATTTGATTGGAAATAAATCCAGCTTCGATTTCGATCAAGGACTAAAAGTGTTGCTGTACTTGAAGGAAGACGATGATTTTTACTACAGTATACCGCTGAAGGGCGCTCAGGTAAATGAAAATAGCCCATGTCCATGGACGGAGGATCGCTAATCTAGGTGAGCCTTCTTCTCGTTTGCCTCTCAATTTTTAATAAAAAAAATCTGCTAAAAAATAAAAGAATCAGATGTGTGACAAGGTATTATAATTTTTGTCGTAAGCGAACAACGGAGCGGGTGGGTCTCCTGTGTGGTAAGAAAACATCGCTGCTCATGGAAAACTGCACCACAATCTGCTCTTGCTATATTGCTTCCAATATCCTCACTCACTCAGCGAAACATAGCACAAGCATCAAGTATCACTTCGGACAAGACTTTCCAATTTGTGGATCAGGGTGAGTAGTTGAATACATATTTATTGCATTAATACATTGCAGTTACAATTCTCCGATGCGTACGACTTCCCCGATGCGCCAAGCGGCAGCTTTGCCATGCAGATTGCTAGTCCACATGTCAGCGTGAGTGAACATCTTTTTCTCTTCTTTTGATTTGTGTCCATGGGTGGAGGACTGCTTACCCTGGGTGAGCCGCCTGCTCGTTTGTCAGCGTTTCCATAAATAAAGGTAAAAGTTCATACCTCGCGAGTCTCTCAGTAATGAGTCTCTCAAAAAAATTGCGATTACAGTACTTAAAAACGCAGCCAAGTTTCGCTTTTTAACTTTTTGGAAAAATGTCTATTGTCGTAAATGACCAAGCGACATAGAAATTTTTTCTTTTATTTCCATATCTGATATAACTTGGCTTCTCTCCTGCTACCAGGTTATACATTAGTTTTGGGACACCATGTTATAAAGATTGAATCATTTCTAGATTGAAGTATTAGCGACAGCCAGCTTCACAGAGGCATCGCGGGACATACAGCACGTGTCGCTGAGACTTCGCAAGTGTCTATTCTTCGACGAGTCATCATTCCTGCCGTTCTACACACACAGCGATTGTCTGCTCAAGTGCCGGATGTCTTTCCTCATGGAGAGGTGCAACTGCACCCCGTTCAATATACCCAAAGTGAAGGGCACGAAGACGTGTGACATGACAGACGTGCCGTGCGTGAGCAAATATAATGGTGAGAGCTTTTCTAAAACAAAACTAAATATAAATACATTTTTAATGTATTTTCACCACAGGCTCACAGAATACTTAGTGAGGAACGGTACTTGTATTGTGTTTCGCTTAGTGAGTCAGGATATCGGAGGTCTTTAAGCCGCTTAAGAGGCGTAAAAAGCCGGCAACACAGCAAGCGTGGACTGTGTCGCGGTTGTCCATGAGTGGCGGTGTTCTCTTAACCCATGCGACCCATGTGCCCCGCTGTACGCTATAGGTACCATAGAAAATACATATAGAATTGATAGCACAAGAAAATAAACCTTTTACCTTAATCAGCACCAAATAACTAAGATAACAGTGGTAGTTTTTATTTAACCGTTCCGAAAAAAATGGTTTCTTATTGATTTAGAAGAACGAAAGAATCCTAAGACAAGATCTATATTAAAAATCGAACCAACATACGAAGACTGACTATAAATTTTGAAATTAGTTCGACTATGATACGCTTTGGTACGTAAATCTCAAAATTCATAGATTAAGACTAACAATTAATAAATAATACAGGTTACCATTTATTATTAAGTCGTGAAATAGGTAAAATAAGCTGCCATAGACACAATTGGCCTAAACTTATTGTATTAATTTATTATAGTTATTTTTCCAGTTCAATCTACAACAATAAGACCAGATCTGGATGAGATCCCTCCAGAATTAGAGTTGGATCTAGTCTCAGGCGGCATCAGCTGTCCAATGTGTTACCCAACCTGTTCCAAGACCACTTACAGTTTCGACTACAGCAGCGTTAAGATATTTCCCGAATACGTACACAAAGAACCGGTTGAAGGCAATATAGATTGGCTGTGAGTGAAAATGTTTTACCCCTTCACGAGACTAGGGTACGCAACATAATCTGATCCCTAATTAATATGGACAATGCCGGAACAGACAGACATACAAAACTTGTAAAAAAATATATTTTGGTATGTGTATCGTATATTCAAATTGCATGTAGTAGAAAGCAGTCATTTTAAAAACAGACACTACAATTTTATACACTTGTATGGATTTTTTCTCTAACGTCGAATTTCAAAGGTCCGAAAGGCGTAGTTGGTAATTGGTCCTTCGTTCCGGAATATCGCTTTGTCAATTTTCGACTTCGGACTCCCGATTTTCTGGAGCCACATTTTCATATCATCGACGGAGCCTGCAGGTCCTTGCACTTGGCCGATAACAGTACCCTGATGGGTGTTCATAACCCAGCCCTTCAAGCCGAGGTCGCTAGCTTTCTTCAGCGTGTGTTTGCGGAAGAATACGCCCTGAACTTTGCCGTATATTTCGAAATCTGAGTTGATTAAAGCCGTTTTTTTAGTAGCCATAATAATTTAGATACACTAGTGGCATATCAAAATGTTTGGATTGACTTTTCTATTCGGCGTCGTCAAGGTGAGCGTTGCATCGAATAAGGTTGTTATGGACACAAAAATATTCAGCTAATTACAATAACTACATTTTAGAATTGCTTAAGCTTGAAACAATGTCTAAAGTTCTGTAGCTTTTTCGCTCTTGATGGGACATTATCGGCAAAGAGTACGTTTTATTTTTTTTATAAAAAAATGTGGCAAACGAGCAGGAAGCACACCCAGGGTAAGTGGTCATCAGATCATGGACATATCTAGACCTTGCAGAGCCACGGTTGCGTTGCCGGCCTTTAAGGAAAATGTACGCTCTTTTCTTGAAGATCCCTAAGTTGTATTGGATAATAGAAGTAACATTTTTGACAAGAGGACATGAGTTTTTTTATAGTATCTTTAATGTTATTACAATATTTTATATCCAATGAATAAAGTTGAATTTGAAATGTTCTTATAAAGAGTAACGAATGTAAAAAAATTAGTATTTTTTGGGTGCGTTCCACTAGACGATCAGAAAGCTCAATATACTCATATTCTCTCAACGTATTGAGTATTTTGAGCATTGTGGGCGTCTAGTGGAACGCACCCTTAATCTCAACATGATCGCGCTTAGCTCTGTCATGGTCTAGGAACGAAATGTCACGTCGTTTTGATGGCGGCGCCATTTTGGAACGTAATGGCGGTAAAGAGTTTTAAATTAATTACTAAATCTAGTATATAATTTCTGTGAATTAAGCGGTGTTATATATTGAATTTTATTGTAGTTTCTTTATTTTTAGGAAAGATTTCTAGTTAAAATAAAATAATACTCACTAAATCACTCAATAAAGTAATTGTAATAATGCTATGCAAATGTACTCAATAAATAAATTATATACTAAAAAATTATAAAAAATTAAAAAAAAATATATTACTAAAAAACTATATTGTACTAAATAAATATAATCAAGTTTAATTTTAAATAAGTTTATATATATATATATATATATAACGGAAGTGTGTCTAAGATATGTAAATTTAATGGAATTTAGAAGAAAGAATAAAAAAAAATTATTTGTTTATTCTTCTTCAACAATATAATCGAGAAATTCAATCTGAATTTCTATTTCAGTAATGGCGCAAACTTTAGCGGAGCTTCTATAGTGCACATAAAGTATGGACAAGAGGTGGCCGATTGTTATGGCCAAAACGTTATCATGAAATGGTTTGATCTAATCAGTGAGTTGCTTTTTATAATAATATTACCTATATTATAGGTACTAATATAACACTGAATATTCAGCATGAAAAAGTAGTTGTACTTACTTCTACTGAGTTTCGTTGAATGAGTGAGGATATCGGAGGACCTTAAACATGCCGTATAATCAGCGTAAAAAGCCGGCAACATAGCAAGCGCTGACTGTGGTGCGGTTGGTGATGAGCGGTGGTGTTCTCTTACGATATAAGAGACCACCTGCTCTGTAGTCCGCTTTACAATAAAAATACTACTAAAAAGGCGCTTCTTCTTAACATTTGTATTTCTTTTCAGGTAACATAGGCTCTACGTGTGGTTTCGTCACTGGCTTCAGTTTTGTCTCTGTCCTGGAATTCGTGTATTTCTATACAGTTCGACTTATGCGCGATTACATCAGTCGGCGACGGCGACAGCGGCGTATAGCAAATGGCGAATCAACTCCTTCGCAGTTCGAACACGACCGCCGATATAGGCCCATATACTGGAACGAAATCGCTGGTCAAAATGTTTTTAAAGCTAATATTTACTAAAAAAATATACATGTGTTCAGTAATTTGCCGTGTATTTAATAAAATACTACTATAGTTTTATGGTATTGCAAAGCTTTTATCGCGGGATTGGAACGCGGCGACCTAATCAGGAAATGCCGTAACGTAAATAAAATCTAGCACCATCCGTCTACCATGTACGATACACCATCCACCAGGTAAGCAAAAAATAAATAGCGATCTCCATCGCACTCACCACACGACGTTTTATCTGACGTATTATCGGTAAACTAATGCTATCTCTTTCACAATTATGCCAAACTTTTACGTTACTTTTTACTGTTACATTAATTTTGTAAGATAATTTTAAATTATTCTTATTTTTTTATTTTATTGAAAATAAGGAGACAAACAAGTAGAAAGCTCACCTCATTAGTAACGATACAACAAATATAGCATTAAATCCGTAAACTAGCTATCTTCAAACATTTTCAGCCACGGACCCCAAGGAATTCAAGGAAAGTTTTCACGGACCCCTTAATAAAATAAATCAGATTAGATATCTTTTCAGTTATTAGCATTTAGGAGCTTTCGCCCAATTTTCTATTATTACTCGCATCTGTTGTTTCCCGTGCAATGATAACATCATAATTGCGTCCATTTCTTCATTAAACATTTACAGCTTTCATGGAGTATATAATAACAGTAAATGATGCAATCGTCCATTCACAATGTATTCAGATAAAGGGAACAGATACTTCGAAGTGTGGTGGAGCGGTATCAAGAGTATTCCCGACACGACATCAATACATGGCTTCAGGTTCATAGCTGACAGCGAGAGGCATTTCATTGAAAGGTTATCTTCTTTTTGGTTCACGTGGCTAACAGTCACAATTTGCCAGTATTATGGCATAGCGGACAACAGGAAAGGTGGATTCTCCTATATGGTAAGAGAACACCGCCGCCCAAGGTCAACCGCGCTACAGTACGCGTTTTGGTTGTATTGTCGGCTTTTAACACCGCTTAAGCGTTATTTCAAGGGCCTTCGATGTTTACACGTACTATTTTTTTTGGTAACGGTGGCAAACGAGCAAGAGGCTCATCCAACGTAAGCAGTCCTCCGCCCATGGAGCTCCGCCTAGCCCTTGCAGAGTCACTGGTTCGTTGCCAGCACTAAGCGAAACACAGTACCGTTTCACGCTGAACGTTCTATGTGCCCTTGGCGAGTGACAGCAGTCCAGCCGAGCCGACCCAATTAATGCGGCAGCGAATCTTTCACCAGCGCCCACGGGTGCGACAGTATTAAAACACTCGCCCGGTCACTGTCAAGCATTTCTAAAGATTTATTCTTCGGACCGGGATTCGAACCTTATACATCTCACTTCGTGGTCGGCTTATAAACTTAGCTACGAAGCTTTCTTAAGGTGCTCAAAGAAAGGAGATTTCGTATTTAAAACCATCTTTCAGACTGCTGTGGCTGTTCTTCGTTTCCCTGTCATGGTACGGTTCTTCGCTGCTCATAGCAGCACAATACAATGCGTATCTGAACAATCCGATATCATTCGTCGTGGAGACCTCTTACACCAACTGGACCACCCAGTTTCCATCTATAGTTGTCTGTGAGAGCGACAACCTGCCACGTATCGAAGAAGTCTCTGATCGGTAAGAAAATTCACGGCTGCTACTAAACAGATTCCTGTAATTCATTTTTTATGGTATAGCGGGCAACGGAGCAGGTCTCCGCTATGATAAGATCAGCGCCGCCAATGGACAGCCTCGCCATAACCCGCCTTTTCTATCTTGTCGGTTTTTTACGTCTCTTAAACGGTAAAATGTCACACAGAAAAACACAGTAATTTTTTTTAATGCTAGCATTCAGTAAGTCCGTGGTAACGCTTCGGACGAAGGACGGAGGCCCAATCAGTGCGACAGGATAGTCAGCACGTGTCTTCCATAGCTATTAAGACTCTCGCTCGGCCACTGTCCAAACACCGGATATATTACAAATTACAATGTAATTTATTTTTTGTTCGGGTCGGCATTAGAACCGGATACCTCCGCTTCGTAGGCTCTCGAAATGTAAGTGTAATTGATTTTTAAATATTTTCCTAGGTTATGGGGCAGCGAACACGACTTCAACATAGAGGAGGTATTGAACGAATTGTCTTTCTACAAAGGCGTGGGTTATTACACCTCGGAGTTCTGCAACGCAAGGAATCCGCTGCCCGAGTGTTTCAAAGACAATATAACATACTATGTTGACTTAGTAAGAGGGCTTTAATACGTAAAATTATAGTTTTTATACATTTTTTACGGTATAGTAGACAACGGAGCAGATGGATCTCTTATAAGAGAACTCTGCTAAGAGAACACCGCCGCCCACGGAAAACCGCGCCACAGTTCATGCTGTGGTTGTGTTGCCTTTTTACACCGTTTGAGCGGTACAATCCTCAGGCACACAGCAAGAGTAGAAATGCCTTTTCTCGCTTTGCCTTGAGCATTCTGTGAGACTGGTATCACTTCGTACGAGCCGGCCATATTTGTGCGTCAGGAGTCAGTTGATTAACGTCTAAACCAACCGACTTGTCTTGAGTGCCTTTATATTTTTCCTCCAAGGTTCGCAGTGACTGTCAAAGTGCGTTATCCAATTGCTCATGGAACGGCCAACCCTTCGACTGTTGTACGTACTTCAGACCCATGGATACGGAGCTTGGGGTCTGTTTTGCGATCAACTCTATACAAGGAAGGTAATCACACTAATGTTAAATAATAATTGATCTCATATCAATCAAAATGAAACTCTAAGTTATATTTTTTTAAATTAAAACAATGGTCAGCACCTAGGCCGTGAGTGCGTAGCCGGCCTTTTAAGGATAGATACGCTTTTTTTAACTAATTCGCACTAATTGGGCCTACTAATTAACTGTGTTTCGCAGTGAGTGAGGATATCGGAGGCCCTTAAAAGTTCCGCTTAAGTGGCGT
This sequence comes from Delias oraia, assembly GCA_018230265.1. Classification (NCBI taxonomy): domain Eukaryota; kingdom Metazoa; phylum Arthropoda; class Insecta; order Lepidoptera; family Pieridae; genus Delias; species Delias oraia. The sequence continues at coordinate 14,504 of DWCF01000337.1, forward strand.
AAAAAGCCGGCAACACAACCAATGCGCGGATTGTGGCGCGGTTGTTCATGGGCGGTGGTGTTCTTTTACCATGTAGGAGACCCACCTGCACCGTTGTCCGCTAAACCAAAAAAAAACCAAAGTAACGGTCAGTACCGGGCGTTCTTAAATAGCTGTTTTTTTATAGCAGGCAGGTCTTCTTATGATAAGAGATTACCGCCGCCCATGAATACCCCTAGTCCTTGTATGGCTGCGGGAGCGTTGAAGTTGTGTTGTTACCTAGATGATATAGAGATCTTTGACTGTGTAAATGTCCGACTGGTTTCAGGGAGCGTCACCCACCAAAATTGGATCTCTCCAGTAATCGGATCACCGGTCCTGGTGTGATTTCGTTCAGCGTTCTCGTGACCGGGAAGGTGTATGTCCTGAATGAAGAAGAGGTGCCGTCAATTACGACGCCCGGTACTGACGTCATCAACGTAGCACCCGAAATTTCTCACAGGTAACTGAGCCAAAGTCTATGATCGCATTCCGGTATAATAATTTACTTAAACAATTTTCTCCCCTACACTTGAAACCGCGTCTTATTTTAAACTGGTCCATCTCGTTCTTTCCACAACAAATGTACGTCATTGTGGGAGTGACAGAATGTATTAAAAGCTTACTAATATAATGTAATGTTTATAAAGTTGAATATGAGGTGAATTTGCTATTATTTTGTTGCAGGCGCTTAATTTCTATTAAAGATATAGAAAACGACGCCGGCGCACGTCTCATTGCGCCAGAAAAGAGAAAATGCCGATACACGGACGAGAACAATCTCGAAGTTTATCCATATTATTCATATACAGCGTGTAGTGTCCAATGTAGGAAGGATGCGCAGCTGAAAACGTGCAACTGCACAAACTTCTACATGCCACGTATTGAGGAACACCTAAAGTGCAATATCACTGGAGTTATTTGCCTCAATGATAACCTGAATGCATTATCGGTATGTTTTTACGCATATTAGCGCGTAGTATGGCGGGCAACGGAACAAGTGGGTCTCCTATATGGTAAGAGAGCACCGCCATCAATGGACAATTAATGAGAGGAGAGTGTACAAAAATGTGAATATAGATCGAGAGCCCCGTAGCTTAATGGTTTTAAAAGTGTACCATGAAACGAGAGGCATCGGGTTCGAACCCCGGTCCGGACAATTATAATTTAATTTATGATTTGCGTCCATGGGAGAGCTATGCTGACGCACTAATTGGGCCGGCTCGTCCGAAGTTATACTACGGGCTCACAGAATACTCAGCTTGAAACAATACTTGTACTGTGTTTAGCAGAGTGAGTGAGGAGTGTTCTCTCATAGAATATTTAAATTTACACAATAAACAACAAAAATATCAATTTTTTTGAAAGACTCAAAGGTGTTTAAAAATAAAGTGGGTTTGACAGGTATTAAAAGCGCGCTGGTCCTCAAAATTGGGTTTGTACTGCGACTGTCTACCGTCGTGTACTGAGGCGGAAATTTCAACGGTGAAAGATTTCCGAACAGCATCCTACGAGAACTTCGCATCTGTGGTTATAGAACTCGCCTTTTTGCCCAGCGAGAGGTATCGGAGGAACGTTGTACGCGGCGCTTTAGATCTAGTTGGTTAGTAGAAAATCTTTATTTGCATTAAACATGGTACTTTTCATGATGTTATACTTCTTTGCATACGAACCAATGTGCCAAATCCGATTCAATTGCTAGGTAATGTTTATATTATATCCAGTTTGTTGTAACAAATTAACTGACAATATTAATATTTTTTAATGATGGCTTGATCTTTAAGATGGAGACAAAGGCAATCTGCCTATTTTTTCTAACACATTGGAACGGTCGCGTTCGTGTTTAACCCACTCTCCCTTACTGGACAGGACGTCACCTCCTAGTTTTTACTATTGAAGTATTTCTTGTTCCAGTATCAACAGGGGGCACGGGAGGCTTATTCCTCGGAGCCAGTATCCTTAGCTTTGTGGAGTTGATATATATTCTACTAATTCGTCCATTTTGCAATGTTTACACCCAGCGTTACAGGGATCCGTGGCATGAGAAGTACGGACGAAGACTAGAGGACAACAACATTATGAAATTTGTAAAAAAGCAGAAATTTTTAAAATCCGCTTCTAAAAATTGAGTTTATATTTGTGGTATCATACATGTTTGAAAGAGTAATTGCTATTTTTATCTGTGGAAATTTTTTTTTAGAAACGAAGGCAAACGAGGTGTTCTTCCCATGGACACTCCTAGCCCTTGCAAGGCCGTAGGTGCAATGTTCAGTGTGAAATGATACATGTATTGTTTCGTTGAGTGAGTGAGGATATCCTCCGACATCGGAGGCCCTTAATAATGTCGCTTAAGTGGCGTAAAAAGCCGGTAACACAGCCAAAGCGCAGACTTTGTGCCTTGGTTGGGATGGGCGGCGGTGTTATCTTACCATATAGGAGACTTCCTGCTCCGTTCTCCGAAAATAAACATAATAAAAAGAACAAAATCAACAATGTAATTATTAAAATAAAGATTATTTTATTTCTAAACACTACTGTATGACACTTAGTTCATGTGTTATTTCTATTATCTGACATAATTAAATACCAATGCTAATAACAGTTTTTATCTTATACAAATAAAAAAAACATTATTATCTAATTCAAAACATATTCTTCTACTATTTCCTCAAAAATTCTCAACACCCTAAGACGATACTCTGGAATTTCATCACACATTCTTCTAATAAAGCTACCTTTGTCTTTCGATAGTATTTCATCAAATTTTCGAGAATCCGTAAATATCTTCGTAGTCAAGTCATCATCAATCCAAAACTGTGGCACCAGACAGGCACTACACACGAGACCCCATAGACGAAACTCCTTTGCTGAGTCTTCAAGTTCTTCAAACGTCAAAACAGATTCCACATCAACCGAATTCTGTTGAAGAATTTCAGCTAGTACACTATAGTAGTATTGTAGTAACTTATACAGATTCATTCTTCTATAAGATTTTTCTAAATTACAATAAAGAAGAATCATGATATCACCACAGGGTGGATGATATCGGGCCGCTTGAAAGTCAACCAATAGACAATCATCTGGAACCTCTCCGTCATAACGAAACATCAAATTGTTATTCCATAAATCGCGATGACAGATGACATTCCTGTACTTGATTGACGCATCTGTCAAATCCAACGCCGCTTGCCAAATATCCCGCCATTTTGCGTCACAGGTGTCGAGTACATGTTGATTTTTCGCGTACTTTGAATGAGTTTTTACAACATCACCAGCGCCAGCCATACATTGAGCATACCATGGCTCTGTTATCATGTAACCAGCTTTGCTCAAATCGTTTTCAAAACTCTCGTTCACATTATATACACGATTAAGTTCTTTACTCTTTCTTTCTTCATAGATAATTGTTGAGGCATGGAATCTTGCCAGAGTCCGTAACGCCTGTAATATATGGGCTTCGTCAAAATATTTTAATTTGTTGCGCATTTTGTATCCGATCGAGTTTAGGTCTTCAAAAACTATGGCGTCCTTGAGAGATGTTATTAAGTTTGGACTCCACGGCTTTATGTCTGGAACAAATATGGAATAAAAAAAACATTATTAAGTAATGAGTTAAACAAAGCGTTTTGCCGAGTGATAACTGATGATACCAGAGGCGTCCTAAGTTATACCGGTATTAAGCGGTGTAAAAAGCCGACAACACAATGAAAGTGCCGATTGCGGCATGATTTTCCATCACCGGCTAAATAATAATAAAAACAGATCCTTCAAGTGTTCGTGAAAGCAACAATAAAAAAAAATAGGGCTTTCCTGCTCTGGCTCTGGCCTTTTTGAGTCAAAATACATAAATTTTAAAAGCAATATCGCAATAGCGTGCTCTTAATTGCGTCGCTTTTTACTTGGCCAGATAATCCTACTGACATTGTAAACGCGATAGTTTGTAAGTATAGATGGATGTTTGTTACTCTTTCAGGTAGATACTACTGAACGGATTTGAATGAAACTGCAATTATATAGCTCAAATATCAGAATAACACAGGCTACTTTTATAATGATATTGTGTGAATTGACTGATTTATAAAAAAAAAGTGACGTAAATTGGACCTCGCAAGTGGCCTACCGGACAAGAAGACGTCTGCAGACCCGTGGGAGAGTCATGCTGAAGCTTATGCTAACGCACTAATTGGGTCGAAGATACCAAGGACTCACAGAATACTTAGCGTGAAACGTTACTTCTACAATATAACCAATGCGCGGACTAAGGCGCTGTTGTCCATGGGCGGCGGTGTTCTCTAACCATATTGGAGGCCCACCTGCTCCGCTGTCCGCTATAATATAAAAAAAGCACAATTAATTATGTATTATACAAAACAAGGAAAAACAGTAGGTAAGAGCAAAGAAAATCTCACCCGATATGCAAATTATCTTCTTAATGATTGTGTAAAATCTGGCTTCCTTTTCGAATAGCTTCAGTTCCTTAACCATTTCAGCTTTTGCATGATTGCTCTTCGATATTGATTTAATAAAACATTTTAAAATGCGTTTTTCTTTGTCTTTCATAATGACATGCACGCACAGCTTCAGATAATCGCATAGAAAACCTAGCATATTTTCACTTGCAATATCAACAACATAATTTTCTATGGCTACATTCTCTTTGAAATAATTTTCAACGATTATCTTCACTTCTTCGTCTGTTATATATTGAATATTAGACATTTTGTATAACAAAACAGGAACTGTGCTCGTGTGCACTTCGGAATCTAATTAACTAATAAATGTAGCGTGTACAGCAACTGCATAGCAACTGTCGTCGAAGGCACGCCCACTCGCCGCTAGGCGACGGGATAGTAACGGTAGTTGTAAGTTGTAACTGTCGGCGATGCCGCCAGAGTTCCGCGTGCCGGCCGCCGACCAGTCCTGCATATACCGCGACGTAAAGCACTCTTCACGCGTGCCCGCAGCGAATCAACAAAATGAAAATAATAAATATTGTTTTATTTTAGTTTAACTCTAATTAATATAAATAATTCATCTTTAGTCCGCGTTAAGCTCCAATGGCCGTATGGAATACACAGCGAGATAATCAATCAAAAAAAGGTGCCTATCAGAGACACGCAGCTTAGGGCGCCTACCACCGTCAACTTCTTAAACTGAAAGTGTAGCAACATCCACCCTAAATAAATATATTATGTAAAACAAATTTCTATATCAATTTAATTTACTTTACATTAGTAAACCAACAGCAGATAACATATCACATATTAACAAGTGTTGGTAGAACGTATCTTTCCACAATATCATCAAACAGTTCTAAAATCCTTTGACGATAACATTCATCTGCCTGAAGTGATTCTACGAAACAATGGCTTCTTGATATGAAATCAAATTCTTCATTACCGTTCCTACAATTTTCCTCTTTCAATGAGTCCAGCATATTTGCAATTGGTAACACTAAGGCCGCTTGTGTACAACCAAACAAAACACTTTTCTCATAAGCCTGCGACAGTGTGGCTATATCAAACACGTCTGAAACATTTAAACCGGCTTCTTTCAACATATCGCCAAGAAGCGCGTGGTAAGTTTCAAGGATTTTCCCAGTGAATTCTTTTCGAAATGCCTTTGTGGTGTTGAAGAATAGAACTGAAGCGATATCATGTGTCGGGGCCGTGTACAGAACTGTTTGGTAATCGACTATCAATGCATGTTTGGAGCCATTCACTGTTTTAAATAAAATATTATTGGACCATATATCTCGATGCACGACGACGTTTCTATATCTAGCACTGGGCAGCATAGATTCTGTCGCACGACGGAATAAATTGGTGAGAATATTTTCCACATTGTTCGAGAAATTTGGTATATCCTTGTAAGCGGAATATAGTTTTAGGACATCGATTACCCCCCTACAGCCTGCCTCCCGCCATGGGTGACCATAGTCATGTTCATACAAGTATTCCTGGAAATCTTCCCACACGCTATATGGTCTCTTAAGCTGTTTCGACTTTTCATGCTCGAATATTAGAGAATCCGCATGAAATTTAGCTACAGCTTCAATTACTGCAATCGTTTCTTCATATGAGAAAGTTTTTCGGCTGTCTGATAAAGCATAGCCGATGTTTGTTACGTCTTCGAAGACGAAGACTTCCTCCTTTAGGTAAATACTTTCCGGTCGCCACTTATTGGTACCTTAAATATAACCAGAAGTCAGAACTATGCATCAAAATATAATAAAAGCACTGATATACTATTATTGTGAGGGCAAAATCAGGTAGCTAAGTGGTCCTATAAGAGTACCAAGAAGCAAAGTGTATCGGCATCGATACCCTGTCCGAATATAATATTATAACTTATTCGGTGTTTGGAAGGGCTTGACAGTGCCTGGGCGAATGTCTTAATACTATTGTGACCGTGGAAGATTCATGATGACGAAGTAATTAAGTCGACTCATCCAACGTGATACCACGGGCTCACCAAATACCAGCGTGAACCAGTACTTGTACTGCTTCGCTAAGTGAGTGGGAATATCGGAGTTACTTGAAATTATACCGTTTAAACGGCGTAAAAAGCCGGAAACAACCAAAGCCAGGATTGTGGCGCGGTCATCCATTGTCGGCGATCTCTTACCATAGAGGAAACCCGCCTGCTCCACCTTAAAAAATACATTAGAAGGAAATCATGCATTATGCTCATCTAGGATAAGCAGTAAACCGCCCATTAACACCATTAGTCCCAATTGGATCGCAGGTGGGTCTTTAGTCTTTAACGATCTTTTCTGTAGATTCGCAAGTCGTCTTGGCTCGGGATGATACATGGCGTAAAACGCCTTTAAAAGGAAAAAATCGACTTACCTTCACGTTTATTGAACTGTGTGAACAAAGCGCTTAACAGTACAAACTCCTTTTGAAAAAACCCACACTTTCGCAGATAATTGGCTTTGTAGTCACTGTCCCTCGGGATACATTTAACAAATAGCATCCTTTCATGGACCCTCCCCCCCGATGTCACTCTGAGAAGCATTCGCAAATGCTCACCCAAATAGCCGACTACATTCTCTGAATAGTTTACGATTTCATATTGGAGCGTGTCATAGCCCTTCAGGCCACAATTCTCAGCTATCAACCTCACCTCCGCATCACTGAAGAGCGCCATTGCGAATGATTATCAAACCTTGATGCAATGAACTCTTCAAATAAAAATCATAAGCACCCCTTATCAGTCGCTCTTAATTGCAACTTTCTGTTGACAATTCGTGCATATAATTCATATATTATAACAGGCAATTTAAGGACCTACTATCTGGATGTAACAGAACCTTTATCGCTTTTTCATCATTCAATTATAATTCTATTTTCTATATAAAAATCTCGTGTCTAGGCACTGTTACGAAACAACTCAACTAATTTCTATGAAATTGGGTCAGAGAATCGGTCAACATGTATTTTTATATCCCTATGAGCTAAGTTACCTATGAGTTACCTATGAGTTAAGTATACGTAAGATTAAGAGTTTTACCACATACATTTTTTTATATAGGTAGGTATAGCGGACAACAACGCAGATGGGTCTCCCATTTGATAAGATAACACCGCCGTTAATGGACAACCACACCAGTCTTCGCATTGGTTGTGTTGCCGGCTTTTTACGCCGCTTAAGTGGCACTTTTTAAGGGCCTCCGATATCCTCACTCACTCTGCGAAACACAATACAAGTACCGTATTTCTGTCTACATCTCATTCAACAACTATGCTAAATGAGGATTCGACTTCGATTCAAAAATATAAAAAATATTTGCATTTACAATCTCTAGATACAATCTCGTTTCAGGGACGACCGAAAAAATATTTTAAAAATACCTTAATAAATTTTGTGTATTGTAATGTTGTATTGGTAAGTTTTAAATAAGACATAATTAAAGAAAACGCGTAAAAACATAAAATATATTTCATCACAAGCCGAAGACCTCTCTCGTTGCATCCAGGTCCAATATCTTCTGATGGAAGACCTTCTTCAACTCCTTTTCGTTGATTTGATCAAAGTCCACTAGGCACAAACTCTCCGGTTTCGGGAGTTGAACCTTGGGCTCTTCATCATCACTGGATTCGGCTTCGACAGCTATTTCCATTGGTTCCACCTCCTCTGTCTCCGTAAACCCTGATATCAGTCGGAGGAAGGACGTACTCAGCATTCGGATGGGAGGTATCATGTGCGGTGCCCCTGATAGGAACTGAAAATGATCATTTCTGTAGCACGGAAAAGAACTATAAGACTTTAGAAGAATCAAAAGAAATATCTATATACGGTGTTCTACTTTTTTAACATTCTTTGAACCTCTCTCCCCTTTGGTGGTGAGGTTAAAGAAACCCATTTCCTCCTCTCCCGCCCAAAATCATAGCACTTTTAGAACCTACAAAGGACCACGACTAAAATGTCTAGACAGAACGATTGCAGTTTATTTTTAATTACCATACAAGTAATAATAAACGTGTAGTGGCTATATTATGTATTTCTATTCGAACCGGGAATCGAACCCGATACCACTTAGCTACGAAGCTCTCGAACTTGCTATCGCTTAAGTTTTCGCATTTGTTCTAAATTATTTCTGTATGTTCTTAATTATTGTTTGTAATGAATCGATTGTCACTTTCAACAGACGAGCAAACGGCACGCATCGTTTATTTTCATTATTTTCACTGAAATGGATTTTAAAATTGAAATATTAATAAGTATTTCACGCCGATTCTTCTCAGTGCACTCAACTTGGGACCGGTGGTAGACTGCTCACCTGCGATACAGCGCTGCTGGCACGACTCTCCACGTTCAACTGCTGATCTTCAGCACCTGTCTTCGCCGTCACATCACTCAACTGCTGTTCTGCAAGCAGCAAGCCGAACTTGGACTTGGGCAGGTTCCTGTGCGAGATCATTTCTAGGCTCGTTTCTGGCGAGTTCTCTGGCTCGAGGCTGTATATTTCCTGAAAGTCACACGTTTCTATGTTAATAGTGGACTTAGCAAAGGCTGTGGCTTTTTTATTATATTGCAGCCAATTTAAAAAATATCACTTTTTAGCATTAATAGTTTACATATTATATTTGAGATACTAATAGCTAAGTGGTTTAATAAGTCTATCATGAAGCGAGATGTATCAGGTTCGAATCTCAGTGTGGATAATATCCCCATTATAAATTATAATTTAATTTATTCGGTCTCTGTAAGGGGTTGACAGAGGCCGTGTCCTAATACTGTCTTACCAGTGAGAGAGTCATACTGATGCACAAATTGGGCCGGCACAACACCGGGAAATGGGAGTTGTACTTGCAACGGTGCTTCTACCGTGTCTCGTTGAGTGAGTGAGGATATAAGCCCTTAAAAATGCGATTTAAAAAGCCGGCAACACGTAAGCTCGGACTGTGGCGCGGTTGGTGATGGGCAGCAGTGTGCTATTTTTTAAAAGACCCACCTGCTCTGTTGTAAGCTATTCCATAAAAAAAATATTTGGAAATATTTGTGTGTATTGGGTAACATACCGAATAGTTTCTTAAGAAGTATATCTTCATGTCATCTTTAGTTGTTTGCCCGAAGGTGCAGTGCGTAATCACACCGGTTTCGGGATCGATGATCCTCTTCCGTGAAAATATAGGCTCCGAGGTGTGTGGGCTGAACACGTGTACTGAAATTTTTTTTTTAAGTATTTTCTTGGTATGTCAGACAACGGAACAGTGGGGTCACCTCTATGGCAACAGATCACCGCGGCCTATTAACAACCACGTCACAATTAAGGCCCTCCGAAACACAGCACAAGTACTGTTTCACGTTAGTATCTGTGAGTCTGTAGCATCCGCCTCAATTCGTGCGTCAGCATAGCTTTCCTACGAGCGAGACAGTGTTAAGACACTCGTTCGGCCATCGTCAAGCCTTTCTAGAGACTGAATTAATTATAAATTAAATTTAAAAAAATATATTTTATTCGGACTGGGGATCAATCCCAAGTCCCAACACCTCTGGCTTTGTGGCAGACTTGTAATACTTGTGCCACGAGGCTCTCCTCTAAACAAGACAGTAAAACTTTATTCAGTTGAGAATATTACACAAAACTATTGCAAATCAAATATAAATAATTAAACTTAGACGAAGAAAACTCATTGAATCTCTTTTGAACAGAAATTCTTTTGAAATCTAAAAGCACTATTGAACAACCATATTTTTATATACATATAAGACAGTAAGTCTAATCTGATCTTTTCAGGGATTGTAATTGAACAAGAATACATCATGTGTTGCTCTGAAATAATACATTATATTTTATTTACAAATTTGTCTAAAATTATATAAAACACAACTATTCTATTCTCACCTTAAAATAGCAAAACGACATTTAAAGTCTATTATTTAAATTAACAATCCCTTTATAAATAATAATCATCTTTCAGCAAAAAACCGTATCAGCCATGATGTCTGCCAAATTCACACTCATTACCAGCCAGCTGTACAAGTTAAAGGAATATACTTTCAAGACATACATACCGTCATTACCCCGTGTGACCACAGCCATTCTATTGGAGAAAGGATCCGCGGCGAGACAGACAGGACTACTTCTCACGATATATTTAATTGTTAGCGACAGTAGACTCCATACGGCTAAGCACTCTTCCGTCGTACATACTAACTGGAAAGAGGAATCTATGTATTCATATCGACTAACTGAGCTAGGTTCACTTGGTAAGCAACGAAGCGAGAGGTAACGGGTTCGAATCCCAGCCCGGACAATTATAATTTATTAGGTCTTTGGAAGGGCTTGACAAAGGGGCGGGTGTCTTAACACTGTCAGACCCGTGGGAAAGTATTGCTGATGCACTAGTGGCTCGGCTCGTCCAAAGGTTCACAGCAAACGCCAGCAACACAATCACAGCGCAGACTCTGGCATGGTTGTCCATGAGCAACGGTGTTCTCTGAACATATAGGAGACCCACCTGTTCCGTTATGCGCTGTACCATGAAAACATTGGCTTAGTAAACCATTCTAGTATTACCTAAGCAGATTTATTACAATTTTTTAATCTTCAAGACTCTTGCGGCCCTCGAGGATCGGCAGCCTTTTAAGCGGCTTTGAGCGGCGTAAAAAGTCGGCAACACAACCAAATCGTTAATTGAGAAGTCGCTGTCCAAGGTCAGCGATGGTAGTGATGTTCTACCATAACGACTCCCATTTTCTGCTACATCATAAAATAACTTACATAGTGTGCCGCATCCTTATTCCCAAATTGTACTTGAACGCCCTTAGGTCTCAGAGCAGCGTGCGACAGAGACGTCCTCAAATTACATAAATGCGAATCCCATAGAGTTAATTTCGCCCCAAACCACGCAGCAATCAACGAGCCGTCCTGGGAAATCGCCACTCCGCCCCTGGGTAGCTCATCCCTCGAACTATCCGCACTTTCCACCCACGTCCTTCGTTTATGTACATTCAACACTTTTCTAATTTCATCCCTCTCGAAGGAATCCTGAGTTAAATATGGCCGTTCACCCTTCGATACCAGACCCAATATATCACCACGTTTGTACTCATTCAATGCTGGGTTCGACTGGTAGTGGGACACCCCAGACGAGTAATAGCACGCTGTGACGCAATGCCAATGTAACCGCTTCTCGGCAACATTCACCTTCCATATACGGAACTTCCGGTCGTTACCGGATGTGACGCAAAAGTCGCTGTTATTGCTTAGAGCGATTGAGACGACGTCACACCCGCCATGCGAAAGGTTCACGCAGGTGTTCAGTACGAAGGGACAAGCGCTGTTCTTAGAAGCCGCCCAGAATTTGAGCCGCTCCTCGGGATAGGTGGTACCGTCGCTGCGGTACTCGGATGTGACGAGCCACTGACCGTTGGCACTGACCGCGGCGCTGGTCACCTCTGTCTCGATCGGGGATATGTTGTACCTTTCGGCTGGTATACTATTCGCTTCTGTTATATCAATCTGTAACGTACAAATGTACTTTTAAAAGCATTTTAAAAACGACCGTCTCGTGGACAGCCTTGCAGAGCCACGGGTGGGTTGCCGGCATTTGAGGAATATGTAGGCTCTTTTCTTGAAGGAAAGGAATATGAGAGAATATGAATAGTTAAAAAAACTTAATATACAAATAAATGGTCTTGTATCTTGTAAATTGAAGGAACATCTGACACTCTGGAATAACATTATATACAGTGGAATCGCGATTCCTCGAACCTCGTTTACTAAAACTCCTCATTAGGTCGACAAAATATGCTACTCCCTTCTGCTGCAGCCTATTCTCACCTATTCTCTGAAACCCAAAAACGAATTTTAAAAGCGATACTTCGTGACTCGCAATCACTAAAATATTGTGGAGTCTTGGTGTCGTGATTATACTTTGGTGAACGTGCCCCAAGTCCCCCATGCCAAGTCTTTTCTAATGCATTTAAATTTATAAAAACAAATACGTACAATACACCTTAGTCAAATTGTTGCTTAACTTTAACTCCACCACTCGAAAAGTATTCTTATAAATCGCACTTTCATTAGTCAACGATTTCGCAAATAAATCCTATGTACGTCGAAATTCTTGTTATCTCGAAATCTCATTAATTCGAATTAAATAGCATTTCCCTTGACATAGAAACTATCGAGATCGCACTGTATAATTTTTTTTATAGTATAGCGGACAACGGAGCAGGTGAGTCTCCTAAGTAAGAGAACACCACCGCCCATGGACAACCGCGCCACATTCCGCGCATTGGTTGTGTTGCCGGCTTTTTACGCCACTCAAGCGGCATATTTAAAGTCCTCACTCACTCTGCGAAACACAGTACAAGTACCGTTTCACGCTGAGTATTCTGTGAAATATAATCGCAAACAGAAGACTTACATTATACAAAACTTTATCAGTTATCGTCGAGTATAGCTGGAGGAAGCCAGTGCGTCCCGGGATGATCAAGGAGTCCATCTGCTTGAAGAACACGAGCGCGGAGCCCAGCGAACGAGTGGTAGACGAAAGGCCACCGCACTCTAGTATTGTGTTCGTCACGTACATTTGCTGATTCGCTAGCACAATCGCTGTAAGGAATTATTAGACAAAATTTAATCTTTTCTCATATAAGCACTGTTCCCAACCTATGATCCGCGATTCATCTGATCTGATTTTTAGCTGTTATTTTATTTTATTAAAGGATCCGTGAAGACTGTCCTTGAAATTAGGGTTACGTGGATGACACAGGTTGGGGATCGCTCAACTATAGTAATATAAAATTTAAGAGTTTGTTTATTTGAACGTGCTGATCTCAGGAACCGCTGGCCCGTTTTGAAAAAAATTTTCAGTATTCGATAGATATCGAGGAAGGATAAAATATGGTTTCGAAAAGATTGTGATCCTTAGTAAAAATCCAATCATGTTATCCGAGGTGTGCAAAAATGAATAGAAACATCCTTATATAACATGCGCACTGAAAATTATTTATTGTAGAATAAACAAAATTATATTAAATTTGAAAAACAATTATAGATCCTTACTATGCCAATAATATTTTAGTTGCAATAAACCCAAGGTCTAAAAATTAACATACAACATACAAAAGAGTTGGCGCTCTTGTACGAGACACTCGTACGCTCCCGAACAATACGCGACAATACTTACAATTATTCGCCATGGAAATTGCTATAACATTCCTGCTCGCTGTAATGAACCGTATTATTCCTGGCAACCGAGGGATGAACTTCTTCTCGTCGACTTTCTGGGCTAACTCGCCGAAGGTCCATTTTACTAATACCTTCTCCATTCCACCCGTTATGATATAATTACCTGAAAGTTTCATCAATCTCATTTATTTGAAATACGGTAAAAACAGAGACAGCTTAGTAATGCATCTAATATTAATTCTCGGCGAGCCCGGGCATTCACCCCCCGCCCTTGTTAAGATGTAAGCCGCTAGTAGCGATTTTTAAAAAATAATATTTAATCTCCAGTTTGAAAGTCATTGTAACAAACTCAACTTTAACTTTGATGGCCAGGGATGTGCATGAGCGGAGGACCACTTATCGGGTCTAGTTATTAACCCTCAGCAATCCTGGCACTTGTCCAATTAACATTACTGTCCCATAATTGTAGTCGGATAAAATGTATCCTATATGTTAATCCAGGAAGTCAAACCTCCATACCAAATTTCATGAGTTTTTTTGGTACAGCGGATAACGTAAGTGGGTCTCCTTTATGGTAAGAGCACACCGTCGCCCATACCCAATCGCGCCACACTCAGCGCTTGATTTTGCCGGCTTTTACGCCGTTTTAGCGAAATTTTTTAAGAGATTCCGATAGTCATACTTACTCAGCAAAACAGTAAGAGTACCGTTTCAAGTACAACTACCGTTTCATGCTGAGTATTCTGCGAGCCCGTGGTATCACTCCGGAGGAGCCGGCCCAATGAGTCCTTTACCAAGACGCTCTCTTCTCTTACGGGTGAAGCCCAGGTCTTATTTACAGTGTAATGAACACGTCTTTGTTTTATATGGATGAAATACCTATTGAAGTGAAGGAAACAGCGAGCAACGGCAACGCATGCCAATGTAAGGTCTCCTCTGCCATCTGGCCGTCGACAAACAAGTTCCCCCTTAGGACCACAATACGTCCCAAGGCGTCCGTATACGCCACCATGCCACGCTCGTTCGCTGCTATGGCTAACACTCGAAACCTGTTGCGCTTCCTGAAATTAGACAATCAAACAAACACCCGTGGGTGAGCCATGCTGAAGCATATGCGGATGCACTAATTGGGCTGGCTCGTACGAAGTGAAACCACGGGCTTACAGAATACTCAGCGTGAAAAGGTACTTGTCCTGTGTTTCACTAAGTGAGGATATCGCAAGCCCTTAAAAATGCTGCTTAAACGTCGTAAAAAGCCGGCAACAAAACCAATGCGCGGACTGTGGCGCGCTTGTTCACGACATTTGGCATTAAAAAAATGAAAGTTTCTTGTTGGTCTTTCTCGTAGAGGTATATCTTCCAAACCAATGGGAGCTTTTCTATTGTAGTTGACTAGCAAAAGTGACCCTATTTGAATTAGTACTTTTAAGTTTGAGTTTGTTTGTTGCTAAGAGATCACCACTGACCATGGAAAACGGTGCCACAATCAGTGCTATGGTTGATTATAGAGAAAGAACCATGATATACTGATTATAATAAAAATACCACTGGCATTTACATTATAACAATAAACACAACAGTTTAAATGGTTAAAATATCTAAGAAAAAGTAATTTATCAAAGCTAAGTAGATGTTTTTGTATTAAATAACAATGAATGTAAAATAATTTACACTTACTGAATACATATTTCCGGTTTCACAAGGTTCTGAATAAAAATCTTACAGTTTCCATTAGCAATTGCTGCAAATTTGTCATTTCTTATTGAACCAATGGCAACAGAAATTATATCATTAAATGGAATCACCAATTCAGAATAGTTTATCTCCAAGTTGCCTGTTCTGAGAGAGTATGATCCACTGTAAAATATTTTTTTTGATGGGTGACCACATAATACAAAGCATTCATTTTCATTTATGAGATTGAATGAATAAATAAATGTTGCATAACTCGGAAGTTTCAATTGCTGAAATTAAAAAAAACTTACCATGTTAATTAAAATAATATTAAAAAATTAAAAGAGCCTGTTACAATCACTGTAAAGATGATACAAGCTGCTGATATTGTATTTAAGTAATAAATATATTTCACAAGGTTTAAAATAGTCATCACATACAATACTGTATGAAAGTATTTGTAGTTTAATAAACTAAAAACATTTGATTATGGAAAAAGAATTATAAAGTAATATGTTCCATCTTACAATAAACATAAGTAGATGAAGAGAAATAAGTTTAAGAAATAAGATTAAGCAGCGTAACAATCCTGCAACATAACCAAGGCACCACCAATGGCGTGGATGTCTTTGCGGCGGTGTTCTCTTTCCATATAGAAGACTCACATGCTCAGAAGAGCGAGTGAAGAACCGCTATACCATAAAAAGAATATTTCAAAACTTACAACTTCTCGTAGTACAGCACCGTTTTCCCACGTCCATGTCGTAACAAGCCCAAGATCTGAACATCCATATAAATTATAATCTTGTTTTTCAGGAAATTCAATGCCTACAAGAGCATTTATTGGTGTGTCAGTTTCCAATGACCGCGTACAATCTCCCGTTTTCACATTATATACACGCAAAATATTTTCTGCTATAATAACAAGGGACCTAAAAATAACAATTATTCTATAACCTTACTTAGACAATTTGTTTATAAAAAGAAGTATACGTACCCTTCGTCAGGTGAAATAATAGGTCGATGTTCTATGATACTTCTACCAGCTTTTCTTTTTAATATGTAGTTGTCCGAATTACTTTTTATTTTTTCAACCATTTTGATCAATTATCATTTAAAATATTTATATTAAATTATATTACCCACATGACCTAACCTGTAAATACAAGTTATATATGAAAACATTAAAAAACATTACGTCGCTTCCTTCGTCAGATATAGACAATTTACTTATTATGTTTAATGTAATAGACAAGAGTGCGTTCCATTAAGCGCTCAGAACGATCACGATAACGAGCACGGTTTTTGTCGTTCACCTTTCTTCTGAGCTTTAGAATCATAAACTTAACTGGAATGAGTTATGGAGTGTTTTGTGCGTTCAGTTGATAAATTCAAGGTATTAAAACGAAAACTTGGAGAGGTTAGGTTACAATCATGTCACCGTTGAGTTCCTTGACAAATAACTATAGTAATAAGCGAACTTAATTAAAAAAACCTATATTTTATTT
This sequence comes from Delias oraia, assembly GCA_018230265.1. Classification (NCBI taxonomy): domain Eukaryota; kingdom Metazoa; phylum Arthropoda; class Insecta; order Lepidoptera; family Pieridae; genus Delias; species Delias oraia. The sequence goes on from DWCF01000337.1 coordinate 31,355, forward strand.
TTTGGGTTTACATAGAAATATATGCATCCACAGCAATATCTGGATCAGAAACGAATAAAACAACTTTGTTGGCGCCTTCTTCAAGTTTAAAAAGATGAATCGCTTATTTCGTTTCCCGCGCATTCTCAACATTCACTTCGTGCCACCTTTTTTAGATCGATCATTGTGAGCGTGGCGTGAGGGGAAGTTATGATGTCGGTAATGACGTTTTCGTCACAATCACAACCACCGCGGTCGTCATGAGGAACAGCTTGGTTAGCATTTTGAACAGTGTGAGCATCTAGTGGAATGCACATCATAATAACAAATGCTAATTGTCAACGTCATAGTTCATTATGTCTACCACATGTATTTTAACAAAACTTCATTTGAAAGTTAAAATTTAAAATCCACATGTTTTATGTTGCGCTCAACAATAAATTGTTAATTTTCTCTGAGTTAAGAATTAATTAAAATTTCACGCATTTTTGATTGTGCGTCAATTTGTTTAATTCTAGCTGTTAAATACGTAAATAATAATAATGGATTCTGAAACCTCTCAAATTCAAGTCCGTTTTGTTACTAAACAAGAACAGTAAGTTTAAATAAATATAAAAGTATCTATATAAGTATATTGTTCAAAATAAGACACAAAGTACAACTTTTTGATCAATATATAATTCATGTATACTCATTTTACAGATATGCAATTCCAGACAGTCCTTTGGCTATTCAAAGCAACGTGCAGACATCTGAGCTGAGCTTATTTGTTAATGCTTTGCTGAAAGAATGTATACCATCTCATAAAAAGGAAGTGGATTTTGATTTCATCATTCATGGCGAGCTATTAAGGACACCTGTAGCTGAGCATTTGCACGAGAAGGGTTTATCCACTGAAGATACATTGGAAATTGAGTATATTGAACGATTTCCCGCTCCAAGTCCTCAAGATTGCTTGATGCATGATGACTGGGTTGCTGCAGTAGATGCTCATGGAAATTGGTTTGTAATAAGATATATTCTTTATTTGTGTATTTTTTTTAAATTTGTAATTTTGATTCTTATTTCCTACATACTAACAACATATTTAATAACTATTACTTTTTTTATTTTTTTTCCAAAGAGGACAACGGAGCAGGTGGGTCTTCTATATGATAAGAGAACACTGCCGCCCATGAACAACTGTACCTTGATTATATTGATTGTATTACCAGCTTTTTACACTGCTTAAGTGACACTATTAAGGGCCTCTGATATCCTCACTCACTCACTTCGGAAGTGCCAGACCAATTAGTGGTAGTCTCAGGTTAGTCTCTCCCATGGCTGTGACAGTATTAAGACACTCGCCTGGCCACTGTCAATCCCTTCTGGAGATGGAATAAATTATAATTTATAATTGTCCAGACTGGGATTCGAACCTGATACCTCTCGCTTCATGGTACACTTTTAAATCTATTAAGCTACAAGGCTCTCAAATATACTTTTTAAAATGATATACCCAGTTGGATTTTTAATATCATCATCATCACTTTTCACCCCCTCTGCGTTAATAGCCCATGTACTATTTTAAATATATGCAAATATTTTTTATAGGATTCTCTCAGGTTGCTATGACAATAGTGTCCATATTTGGAGTAGTAAAGGACAGCATAAACTGGCCATACCAGGCCATACATCACCAGTAAAAGCAGTTGCTTGGGTATTGATTGATGGTGATCAGGCAGTGTTTGTAAGGTATGATTTTCATAGAAATACTGTTTTTTTTACTAATAATTTGTAATTGAAGTTGGTTAATATTTGGTGATTTAAGAAACCAATTATTGTAGGATGAATTTTAAACATTTTACTTAGAACAATTTTTGCCAGAGTACAAATATATATTATTATTATAATAATTTTAAATTTCTTGTAATTAATAAAAATTAACTATTCACAGTGGTTCCCACGACCAATCAGCTATTTTGTGGTCATGGAATGTGTCGGGCAACTCAGTGGAGAGTGAAATTACTTGTCGAAGTCACGAAAAAGGAATAGAATGTTTAGCTGTGTCTGCAGATGCTAAACGTTTTGCTACTGGCAGCTGGGATAATAACATCTGCTTATGGAGTACAAGTAAGTTTATACAAATTTATCTAAGCACTATTTATATTAAATCCTAATGGCAGATAGGTGTAAATGTATATGCCTGTGGTTTGTAAGAAATGGAATTTCAAAAATTTTAAATATGACATTATTTTTATTAAATGAGTTTTAGTTTAGTTTATTATTCATGTTGGTAAATATCCTTTTAACTGTCTTAACTTTTACATGTGTACTTTTTCATGATTCCTAATTATGTTTCAATTGCTTTAAACAAATTGTTCTTTTTTCAGGTTTATCTGGAGAAGATATTGTACCGGCTAAGAAGAAAAGCAGACCAGAACAGGGCAAAACTAAGGTAATAAGTGTTTATATAATGTGCTGAAATCACAATTGCTAGAATTTGTTAAACTTTTATCTGAAGAATGATAGCATATGAGATTTTATTAAATATTTGTTATTTTCACACATTTTACTATCTTACAGTTGTTCATGGGCTTGTACTTCTCTTGACATACATAGTTATATATTACAGGAAGCATTAACAACCTTAAAGGGGCACAAGGAGGCTGTCTCAAGTGTACAATGGATGGATTTTAATACAGTCCTCTCCGGTAGCTGGGATCACTTGATCAAGTTATGGGATTGTGAGCTTGGTGCTATTAAACAAGAGATTGCTGGTAAAACAAATATTTCATTTATACAGAAATTTTAAATTAAATAAATTTATCTCTTTATATTAATATTAAAACGCCTGGGTTTTAAATAAATAATGATTATTTACTACGCATTGGTTCTACTTATAAAATAGCTGATTCATTATAAGTTGATATTATTAGTGACTATTAACTATGTCGCATATTTAACAAAATATATATTTTCCAGGTAACAAAGCATTTTTCGACGTTGCGTGGTCGCCGCTTAGCAACAGTATAATTACGGCATCGGCTGACAAACACGTCCGTCTGTATGACCCCAGATCTACAGGTAATTTTCATTATACTTAAAAATAATATTGCTAAATTAAAAAACAATTTAAAATAAAATGTTATTAATTTAGTGTAATGATACACCGTCATTTATGTGGTGTATCTTACAGTGTACTATACACTGTAAGATAAATTGGTTATATATTTTTTGTAGAGATAATTGTGTATGCCATATGATAGTTTATCTGTGACAACGCATGCGCAGTAATTGTGTAGAGAATTTTAGCGCCATCGTAACAACGACGCGTCATGTTTTTTATTATTTTTTTATAAATCGTGTATTTTCTAGGTTAAATGTATGAAATTGGTGGAATTTCAAACGTTATTAGTTACGCAATGTGCACAATTAAGAGATATTATTCGCAATAGTCTTTGAAGAAGCCTCTGTCCAGCAGTGGACTTGGTAGGCTGATGATGAATATTATTCAATAAGACGTGATTAAGGGAGCTGTCGTAAAAAGTTATGATACGCTACAGGAGACAACGGGATACGTAATACCATATATGTTTTTAAAATAAAAAATCGGGACTTTAAACTTAACTTTTGAGTAAAATTAGGTCACTTGGGTGTAACATAACCTTTGGGGAGAAAGGGTTAGAGGGTCCAATATATTTAGAAATTTCGTTACGTAGTAAATTAACGGACCATAATTAACAAAATATGTTAAATCTGGTTATTACCAAATGTTTGTGTATTTATGTATATCTATATGTTTTATGTGCATATAAATGTTGGTATTTTGATAGCTAAAAATTGAAAATAAAATTTCAGACAGCATAGTAAAGACAACGTTCACATCTCACACGGGATGGGTGCAGTCGGTGCGATGGTCCACCACTCGTGACACGATGTTCCTCTCGGCCGGTTACGACTCGCAAGTGAAGCTCTGGGACACGAGGAGGTAGTGATTCATAAATGGTCATATTTAGTGTTAATGTCGAAGTTTTGACGATCCATTGTTCCATTTGGGAGATCCATGCTGAAGTACTTATTGGGCCAGCTCGTCCGAAGTGTGAGATGCCACTGGCTCGCTAAGTATGCTGTCGGAAGCCCCTGAAAATATAGTGCTCAAGCGGCGTAAAGCGCCTAAAAGGACTAAAACGCGGATTGCAGCACGTTCATCGCGTATATGCACGGCGGCGGCGATTTCGTGTACAACACCCACTTACCGTGGTGCCCGATATACCATACAAACATTTTATTAATGACTTTATTTTTGATATTCTCCAGATAAAATGATTAAATCTGCCATTATATCATGGCTGAAAACAAAAACTATTAAAAAAGCGCTATTCCTAAGAAGTTGTGTTTTCTATTTCAGCCCCAGAACACCGCTCTATGACATGACAGGCCACGAAGATAAAGTGCTCTGCTGCAATTGGTCGAACCCGTCGCTTCTCATCAGTGGATCGTGTGACAACACGCTTAGGATATTCAAAGCTAAACACGCAATCAATTAAAAGTAATGGCGGACGTCTGTTTGCCTGACAAATGACTGCCCTTCATTTCTGTGTCTGTTTCGATCATTTGTTATGTAGATCAGTTTTTAGAACCTACCAAAGTATCTACAATGTTAAAACGGTTCTTACGGGATTCAAACCAAGCTCTTCAATATCACACATTTCTGACGCGTAATTTACGGAGTAACTGATGATGTTCATGATTTATGTAAATATTTTATATAAATGTTCTTTATGTAAACGGTGGCAAACGAGCCACTCGCTAAGAAACGCGGTCTTCCGCCCATGGACATCCCTAGCCCTTTCAGAGCCGCGTGTGAGTTGCCGGCCTTTAAGGGATAGGAAAGCTCTTTTTTTAGGATTAGTGAAATGTAGCTTTATTGCGCCATCATTAAGTTTTTTAATGTATAAAACTTATGTGTGTAATTGTTTATACAACGTAAAGAGTCAAAATATTTTATCTTAATTAAAAGCGAAAATTAGGAGAATTTGAAAGTATGAAGTAGTTGTAATATGCACCCGTGGGCTGCCGCATTAATTGTGCCGGCTGGTCCGCAGCGATACACCGCCTTAAATTGCCGCAGCCACTATATATGTGTATTCATACAGGTGAAGCAAGCTCGAAACTAGCATCAGCTCCCAAGATGGAAAGTAGTACGTATGCGAGAGCCCTGCGCACATTCCGACGCATGCTAAGCATAAGCGTTTTAGATATGGAGTGCGAGGTTCGGGACGAGGAGTGGCTCAGGTGCGTGGGTGCGTGAAATAAAAGACAAAGTTGCTTTTGCTCGTTTTATTTCAATCACTTGCTCTTACAAAATATCAAGTTCAATGCAAAGGAACATGACTCGTCACAATAAAACATGCTTCTTAGTACCATTTTCATTAATTTTATATACTATCTTAGCCCCGGCCGCACAACGGCAGCCAACGGCCAGAGCTGTGAGCACGGGCAGCCCGGAAGTCCGCTTCGGCGAGGAGACCGCGCGGCCGTTGGCACCGTTGTGATGCCGGCACATAAACAACGAAGCAACATGTTCCTTAAAATACTCTTTCTTACCAACAATTTCATCTTTTTTTTACATTTTCATCAAATTTTTCTTTTGCATTTCGTAAATCTAAGCTACCTAACTAATTCACCTAAGCTACTTCGCTAGACTAGGCTGCCGGTAGAACACCACGCGAATATTCTTTTGGACAAATACATATCGTATCGACACTTCGGTATTGTTTTCTGCTCGCGGTCAACTCCTTTTACACTTAGTCAACTACATAACAAAAGAGGTGAAAGCAATCTCTCGAACTAAAAGTTGCGCAGCGTTCGCTAAGAGGTTCTTACGCTATGGGCGGGTGTGCCACGGCCTCAGTCCATCAAAATTAAATTATTTAACAAACTAAGTGAGGAGTCTAGCCTAGAGCCGCGGTGCGCGCCCGCCCGCCTTACACCTAGCGCTATGCTAACTTAGCGTCGAAACATTTCATACTATGCTAACCTATCTAAGTAAGCCTACAGCTACTCGCCGGCGATACTTCGGACCTGCGCATCTCGCTCTCTTACAGACTAGGACTTAGGTTAAACTTCCACACGGGCCGACTGTTGCGCTCCGGCAATGTACGGCGGCTTTGTGCTTGTGTGCCCGCGTAGCACCGTGCCGAGTACGTTCGTCGAAGCGTGTGTAACTAGGAACATCTAAGCATCTCAATTTCACGCCGACCCCGTGTCTGAGAAATGCAACGATTAGACAGCCACATTATTTCGTTCCTACTCGTCGATACAAAATAGAAGATAGCGATTTAACCCTAAATTCATTTTATGATTACGGTAAGTTTTCTATTTACCTGTAAAAATATCTCGTAAAGCACAGGCAACTGGTATATTGTATTCGCATCTGTACCAACGAAGCTGAAGGCACTACAAACGTACAAAGTAATTTATTGCTCACGTGGAAAAAGCCCGGGAAAACAACTCGGTGCACACAACAACGCATCTGACGCCATCCTTAGCGGATCGTGCGGCGGGAGAACGGGCCACTGGCCCAACGAGCGGCTACGAGCTTACGGCGTCGAATTCAAATGCATAGCGGAAATATCTATCGGAAGACTGCATTTACAGGAAGCCACTGTATAACGGACACGGTCCGCATTCCTATCTAATGCCTCACGGCGGTACATTGCACTTCGTGGATTGCTTTCACAAGAATCAGAGGCGGTTCCAATCAGTACATTACATTTGGCTCGACCGAAAAGTGATCAGTGGAGTTAAAACAAATTTACACTAACAATCTCATTGGTTCGGCCCCATTTGGGGTCTCTTGAAGTCTGTTCGCGTGAACTCAAACGAATGAGAGGCAGTCAGCTAAATGAAAGCGATTACTTAGTGGTCAGTGTTCGGGGGGACAACGGCGCCGACGCATCCGTGTTCGATGCGCAATAAGCCGCTTCCCATCGGCGAGGGATGGCGCGCGCCGTTCGTCGGAACACGGTAAGGGCCGCTGCGGCCCGCGTGAGCGACTATCACACTATATACAGACTATCGCAAGTGCATAGAAAAGTGTAATTGCCTCATTGAAATGTACATCGCTCGTTCAAAGCCTGCCGTTCATCTAATGTCAGTTCCTGTATCGTTAAGTCGTGTCGCAGGCTTTGAGCAAAGCGGTCGCCGCTACAGACCATCGGTTCAAATACAGCTAATATATCAAACATTTAACTAGTCTTCAGTCCCTGGCTTGTTGTATAAATATGTCCCTACGCCTTATTCGATTTTAATGATTTGTATACTTTGGTTCTGATGAATGTGTCGTGCCAAAATAGAATTAAACAGTGGCTATAAAGTAGGCTTTTACTCGTACCCATCAACAATGTATATACATGTATACATATCCATGTATAATTTATATATATTCAATATAAAAATATCAAATTTCATATAAAGTGTACCCAAAACCTACGCGATGGTGCAACGCGCCGCCAGCACCAAAGGCGCGCGCGCAGGACGCGGAGTCCTCTCGTTTGATTAGATAATGTGGAAATCAATCGTGGAATTTTGATGTTCACTAGTGGAATGTGCCGACCGCCCAAAATAACACCTACCTCTTGTTCAGTGCATGATTCTCAAAAAAAGGATCACCTCATTCCATACATGACTTTAACATACAAAAATTTGTATAGACTCGTAAAATGTATAAATAGACTTTAATACAACTGCTTATTGCTAAGTTTCTATAGCTTCACGACGGACGCGACCCGTCATAGCACCGTCGACGCCGCTTCGTACAAAAAACTAAGATGTAGGCTACCTTTGTATGAATAACATTTGGGTCAATACACGGATCGAGAAATAATGATTTGGAAGTCCACGGTATACACAAGTTCAGTCTGTCTTCGGGTTTGGCAACAAGGTTTAAAGGTCTAAAGGGCCGTGCGGGTTGCGGTTGCGGGCGGAGGGCGGAGGGCGAGCCTTCGTCTAGGCAATACTGTCTATTCATAGATTTAGTACCATTCTCAACGAACTGACTGAAGCACCGAACTTATTTCAAATACCATTTAACCCACGATGTGGCCATAACTTTCTACTGACTTTACAATACTTAATAGTTGAAACTCTGATATCGTCGGCTGTATTTTACAAATACGCCGGTGTCTACAGGGAAGATTTACAATCTCCGAACTATCAATATATCATCTCCAAGTTCTAAACTGTTACAAACATTTTTAGCACGCATCTCCTCTGCTTGTATCTGATATGAGCTGCCGACCAGCGACCGCAGCGGAATCAACGGGAACAAGGAGACGTCAAACCATATTGTGATGGGATCTGTGATTGCTCGCAACTCGACAGCTAGGAGCCGTTTCAATTTCGCTTAACTCATGGTTTATGACACAGGAATAATTTAATGTGCAAAGTAATGTTAAAAATTCATTCAATTAACCGTACTAAGCTACAAAAATAAATACCTACCTATCACTTAAATAACCGCGCCAACGTCTGTATCTAGGTTCTTAAATGTAAAAATTTCCATAAACAATAATAAAACTATGATAAAAACACATCTAAATTGGAGCTAGAACTCTATACACCGAATCGTGTGGCCGTCGCGGCGCCGCGGGACGGCGAGCGAGGCCTCATCCGATCGAGTCTATAACGGCCGCAAATTAAACTAAAACAAATTAACATCGTAAAAGTCACAGTTGCTTTGATTTTTGGCTCGTGTTGTGGGTACTCGCTTATGTCTACTTGGGAGGCGGGTAGGACTGGTAGGCCTCGTCGGGCGAGGCGGCCGTGGAGGCTTGCTCGCTCTCCATGGGCATCTGAATCACCGGCGGGGTGGGGCCCGGGAAGTACTGGTACGGGTGCGAGGCGATGTACTGCAACAAGAAGACCAAGTCAAAAAACCCCTTATTTTTTGTGGTATAGCGGACAACAGGGCAGGCCGGTCTTGTATATGGTAAGAGAACACCGCCGCCCTACAGTCCCCTCATTAGTTGTGTTGCCGGCTTTTTACGCCGGTTAATCGGCTATGTGCGTTGGGATAATGGTGTGACAGTATTAAGACACTCGCCCGGGCACTGTTGAACCCTTCCAAAGACCGAATAAATTAAATAATAATTTGTCCGGACCGGAGTTTCAACCCGAGATCTCCCGTTTCATGGTAGACTTGCAAAATCAGTAAAAACATATTATAACTTGTTATGAGCTTCTTTGAATCGTCAACGGCGTGAATTAATCATGTTTTATATCCATACAATGTTGCCTTATGATTTGAAAATAAAACAATTTTAGGCTTTATGATATACATTGATTGAATGATATACAATGAATCTCAGTTGTGCCATGCATCTATCAATAATCATCTATTCTATAATATGCTGTATTATAAGAATATTCTTTATTTGCAATAGAAAGATTCATTACTTTATCAGGGAATTAATTTTGGAATCGAACAGGATTATCGAAAAAGCGGAGTCTTTAACTGACGGAACACTATTTTGTTAGAATAGACGAAGGATGTAGATGATGGGGCCTATCGAGCGTGGCGCCCCGGGCGAGTGCCCGAAGTGCCCGCCGGGGAAAAAGTCTCCATTGACTTTCTGTAATCTAAATAAGACGCCGCGGTCACCCACTTATCCCCACCGGAGAGGCCGTAACATACTCAATGCATACTTACGTATACTTCATTCTCCGGCCTCAAGCTGTCCCAATTTACCTGCAACAAGTCTTTGGCTACATTCTATATATCGCATGAGCTGCATTACTGTAACGGTAGGCGACAAGCTAAACTTGGTGCACCTTCAGTATCATTCACCCAGAGAAACACAGTCCAAGTACTGCTTCACTCTGGTGCTCTGTGAGCTTAGTGTCAATAATAGCTTGAGGTTCGCCCGCGGGCGGGACACTTCGCCTGGCCTCTGTCAAGCCTTTCAAAAACCATCCATTGTCATCAAGATCAGGCACAGATTCCGTTAATTATGATGTCACGGTTTCCTTTAAGACGAATACGAGGCCCTTTCGTTTAGCGGACGACAGTTCATCAGCAATGTGTACCATGCAAAGCCAAGTTGATTTTTTTTATCATATAATAACACCGTCGCCCATGGACAACCGCGGCACAATACGGGCTTGCTGTGTTGTTGGTTTTTTACGCCGTTTGAGGGGTATAATTTTAAGGGCCTCCGATATCCTCACTCAGCAAAAATAGTACATCTCCCACGGGTGCGACAGTGTAAAACACTCGCCCGGCCACTGTCAGGCTCTTCCAAAGAGCGAATTATAATATTTTTTTGGTTTAAACCAAGATTCGAACTCGATACCTATCGCTTCGACTTATAAAGCTACGAGACTGTCTAAAAAAACCATACTCACATATTGGCTAGGCACTGCGTCGATGGGTATGTGCGCGGCGTGAGGGTGTGGCGGGTGTGCCGGATGTGCGGCGTGCGCCGGCGGGATGAGCGCAGCGTAGGGGGTGAGCCAGGCGGCCGGGTGCGGCGTGTGGTGGTGGTGCAGCTGCGGGTGGAAGTAGACGCCGGCGCCGCCGCGGTACACGCCACACTCCGCTCCACTCGCTACGCCGCCGTACACGCTCATGGCCTGCTGCAACGACATCTGCTACATGTTAATTAATTACAACTTGTCCAAAGCAATACGACTTGGGGACCTGCAAAAGCAGTGTCGAATAGGCCGGCAACGCCCACTGCCAGAACTGGGCGAAGAGCCGCTTATGTTAGCAATGCCACTTTTCATAAAAAAGTTGCTCCATACTCACGTATTATACGATTTTAATCTTAAAAAAATCTTGAAACGCCAAACAAGAAAAACGGCCCCTTCAAATTAAAAAAATATATAATTAAGGTAGAGCAAATTTTTAAGAGAAAATATATAAAAATTCCATGTAAATTGTTGAAAATCACTTTTCCTAAAAAGAGTCCTTTTACAATTTCGCCAGTGTCAGTATAATAATATTTACATAAATAACGATAGAGACTCGAGCAATAAAACAAAGTGCAAAGGGAGAGATACAAATTATAACGGCTATGAACCAACATTTTAACCGAAGACAACATTCCATAAACATCAGAGGAAATGAACACAATAAGTGACAGAACCAAGTCTGTCAGAGGTAACTTTTTCAAAATACTGTCAATTTTAGAATGATAGATTTGAAGCCAGTGAGGTTGTATATTATTATAATCGTTATTAAACCTTTTCGATTAATATCAATGATGATTCTCATATGATAGGAAATATATTTATATAAAAGAAAGTCGTGTTTATAACTCCAGGAGAAGGACATAGGCTACTTTTTATCGGAATACAAAATTAAAGGGTAACGTTTTGAGTGTATTTATTTTCGGGTTTAGTGGGTCAATAGATTGCTGAGGGTGCATGGTAGGTGCGTCTGCCGGTTCTACTAGTCTAAAAATAGAAGGTCGCGGGCGTATTATGTGAAAGCTATTACTTGAAAATATGAAGTTAAAAAGAATATAGACTATAAAATAGGCGTGAAAGGCGAATGTCTTTGTAGCGTTATGCTAAATAAATTAAATTAAGTTCAGTAGTCGAGTGCCCGATCCTCGAGAAGCAACCTTGTATCATCCAATGCCTCGCTAGAAGCCAAATAGTTACAGAAAGATTGGGACAGATTCAAGTTCAAGACTGTAGCCACCTTCACCAGATTACATTTTTTTATGTGTAGCTGCCAACAGCTCAGGCGTTCTCCTCTATGGCAAGAGATCGCCGCCGTCCGCACAACCAATCAAATCCTTTCTTTATCATAGGACTTCACAATCACTTGATAACTGTCGTGTGCAGTTTGAGAAGTAGTAAAAATTTTTACTTACAGTTGTGTGGTTTCCCGGCTTCATATGCTTAAGCGGTATAATTTTTGGTATTCTGAGCCCGTGGCATGAGTTCAGACGAGCCGGCCCCATTAATGAGTCAACATGGCCAATATCAAGCCCTCCCCAAAGACGAATCAACTATACAAATTTTATTATTTACGGATCGAACCTCATACCTCTCGCTTTTAAAGCCACTTAGATCTAGAGTCTCTTAAATACGTAGTGTAACACAATTATTAAGTGATTGTTAAATCCTACATAATACAATAATATTTATGAAAATTTAACAATATTTTTTTATGAAAACTGTGGCAAACGACCAGAAGGCTGACCAACGAGGAGCAGCCTGCTATCATGGACTGCGGATGCGTGGCCGACATTTTAAGGATGGGCACGCTCTTTGTTGAGGATCCCCAAGTCGTATTAAAGTATATAAAGGCTGGCCAAGCAGGCCGATTTTTAAGGGACAGCTACTCTCTTACGTAGCATACATGGCTTTGTTAGGGTATTCGAAGGGATTACCTGTATGGAGTCAGTGTTATCCCTCCAACCTCGGCCGTTCTCGTTTTGCTTGTTGTTAAAGGAGGTTTTCTTTTTGTTCCCACCATCTGCGAACTTCACCAGGAGCGGTTCTTTCGCTCCCGGTAGAGGGTTTCCGTTAAACATCTGAAAGCCATACGAAAATACTATCACATATATTTATACATCTTAAAGATAATGCTAAAAATGGAACGGCTAGGAATGACGTCTTCGCAAATTGTGTATGTCTTTTTATGGTGTGTAACAAAGAACATAAATTCAGCCCAAGATTTAGCAACGTTCTTTGGACTAACGCCAACTATGCTTTCAAGTTAAATGTCGCCTTGGTGTTGTTCAAGTACGAAATAGATTCAGTGCTGTTTGAAGGGCTTTCGGAAAGATATATACTAAGATTAAAATGTTGAGCTACACCCAGTTTTATACGATATAAGCGAATGTTTAAAATAACAAACTATACTACGACCTATCCATGGACACCTTCCTACCCTAGCTGGGTCATGGGTGCTCTATTGTTGAAGATCTACAAGTCGCATTGAATTAGAAATAACTCTGCAGACAGCTGATTCCACAGAGTGGTGGTGCGCTGTACAAAACGTGTTAAGAATGCTCAGTTGTGGAAAGAATGTCCTACCTATGTGTTAAAGACTGGCTAAGCACTCGTGGCTCTGCTGGGGCTTAGGGTGTCCATGGGCAATGTACCATTTATCCTAGATACGCCACCTGCTGGTTCTGAAATAAATAACTCGCTCCAAGCCCAATAATTACGATAGCTGAGTATTCCTTACTTGAATAATCTGTTCGCACTTCTCCCTGGACTCCATCCTCGCAAAACCCACTCCCTTGCTGTGACCGTGCGTGTCACGCAGGATCCTCGTCGAGACAACTTGCCCAAACTTGGCCAACAGTTGGTCCACGTCGTTCTCCTTGAAGTGCGGCGGCAAGTTGGCCATGTACAAGTTGGTCGGGTCTTGCTCTTGTTGCTGAAAATCGGACGGGAATCGTTCAAGCACTTGCTCTCTCGTCCAGACATTTCACAAGTTATCAGTTTTCAAGGAAGAACGTTAAAACACTGTCGTTAAGGAAATTGAACTTTATGGTCCGTTCGATAAGGTTAAAAATTGATTAGCTGGAAGCCCGCATATTAACTAGACGCGAAAGCCAACATTGACGTTTCTCAGCAGTCTGTATCTAGTGCTATACATTCTTGTTAGTACCTTATGTATATGGTATGTACATCAGCATAGGTTATGAAGCTATAGAAGCTCTCGACACATCGGACGCGAGATCGGACAGGCGAGACGTCTCTGGCGGTGATTAGTTCGAACGCACCGATCACCGACAAGACGCCGCGGCTGGCCGATAATGCATCGAAAGCTTTGGAGTCGCATACACTATTAATATCGAAAGCATAGGTCCCAGTAGCGAGATTACGCTGAAGCCACAAGAGTTATCAAATGTTGGAAGTCAGTAAAGGAAGCGCTTTTTTTGCATTGAAAATCGAAATACTTACAAAGTCAGTCAGCCTACACCAATAAGAACTGTGAAATGCACTTCGATTTAATATGGGGCTCCTTCGCGGCAATTACTCTAAGCTAGAGATTTATCTAAATCTTCTGACGCTACAAGGCATAATTGTATAAGTCTAGCGATATGGACCTTCGAAGAGGCTTCTTAGGCACTTTGACACAGTAAATACTAAAGCTATTAGTAGAAGGTAGAAGGAAAGAATGGAAGGGAAAGTCGGGCCAGACATCGCAAATTTTGACACCCATTTTCAACTCTTTAAATATTGAATGACCCCAGTTCACGCAGACTTGAGAACGAGTTCCATCAAAGCATTTGTGGCTAACGATAGCATTTCAATCCTACTTCCTGTCTTTGAAATTCACCGCACTTGTGACAGACCGAGTTCAAAATGTATACTCTATGCATTGTTTAATAACGATCAAGAATTTGTAACGCACACATCATTAACAGATAGACAGCCGTGATATATAAACTCAAACTCCATGGTAAGAGAGATTCCTTACCAGTTTGGCTGTATATGTTCGCCAGCCACAAGTGAGTCGACGAGTTTGTACCGCGGAGAGCCTTCCATAACGCCCCGAGAGGTTCGGGCAGTTCTGGGAGGGGAAAAGTGGTAGGAGCAGGCGGTTAGTCATAATAGAATTACTTGCATGCACAACGTACACGGTTCAGTCTACGCAGGAACCAGATACCCACTTTAGCCATCTGGGCTTGGACACCTTTCGCCTGTAATCCTTTAACTGCAGCCTCCGCTGATGCGATTGTCTCAAAATCTACAAAACCGTAACCTGTGGAAATAAATGGATCATATGACTTGACTACATGACAAAACAAAAAAACAAAACATGCTCAAATCATTGTAAAATATGCTGTGCGTACGAATTTACGGTGAGCAGATTAGTTGTAATTAGTGGGGGCCGAAAGGAAGATCTTGTGTGACAAATTAATCTCTTTATAGCAACTTGATTGAATGTTTAAGTAAAAGTATGAAAGGAATCTATTCTCGTGCAAATAGAAAGAAAATTCTCACCGGATGGCATAGTTTAATGGAGGTATGTTCTAGAAAATATATAATCACTTTAATACGTACTAAAAGTGCTTCACACATACATACTTTGGTTTATAGAAGTTAAATATTGTATGAAGTGCGATTACTCGTATGAATTCTGTTTACCTTTACATTTATTTGTATTTTTATCCAATATTGCTTTAGTCGAAATTATGTTGCCGTACCTGAAAAATAACCTCATGTTACACCATAATTTTTCTAATACTTGCAAGGGCTAGGGGAGTCCATGGGTCTCGTTTGCTAAGAATCAAAATTTTAAAAATGTAGATAAATATCTTAAGTACTGTAAAACAAGTAATTACATACAAACTTCAGGGCGCATACCCATAAATATTAATACGGACGTAAAAAGGTCTAATAATTTCACACGTGAGAGAGACACCATCTGAGAGACAAATATGTTTTTGTAATGTTTTTAAAACTACAAGTGAACATATAATAATCCTTGGGAATTGCACTTCGTGTGTATTCCACCCATAGACAATAACAGGGTGCATTGTTAGGGGCATACGAATTCAGATTATTATTAGGAACGCAGCCATTACCCTAACCAAATTCTTCATAGAATTTTACATTATTTTCTTTATTAGTGGACATTCACAACCGCGCCACATTGAGCTTTGGTGGTTTTGCCGGCTTTTCCCTTAACTCACTCATCGAAACAATATAAGTATCGTTTCACGCTGAACATTCTGTGAGTCCGTGGTATCACTTCGATGGAGCTGGCCCAATTACTGCGGCAGCATGGCTCCCACGGGTCCGACAGTATTAAGAAGCCCTCTCAAAGACCGAAAAAATAAAAGTTTTTGATATTCGGACCGAGATTCGAACCCGATACCTCTCGCTTTTTTGCTATGATTATAACACAACTTAGCTATGAGGCTCTAAAAATTAAAGCAAGCATAGACACTCTAAAATTATTTTCTTAAACCATTTAATTACTGGTTAGCATTCACAATATATTAAACTGATAGATGTCAAAGCGGCGGTGGTGTACAATACACTGTTTGATATATATTACAATTTACTGAGCATTGTCAGGCCTCCTTCACACATTGTCGCATTGCGCGTTGGTCGTGTAGCTGGCTATTTACGCCACTTAAGCGGCATTTTTAAGAGCCTTCATTGTCCTCAGTAATCTCACTCTGCGAAACACAGTACAAGTACCACTTCACGCTGAATATTTTGTGAGCCGGTGGTATTACTTCGGACGAGCGTAGGAGTCCTTGTAATCGTTGAATGTACTTACATTTGGCACATTTGAACGAGGTCCTTATCCGTGGTATTTTGATTAAGACCGCGTATGTAGAGGTTTGTACGGCTCAGCTGCTCGCCAGAGGCGCCCGTAGTGGACGTGGAGGACGCTGGCGGCGGCGGGGCGGTGCTGAGGCTCGTGGAGCGGGTGCCTCCCGCGGAGTTCGACGAAGAACTGGACGCGGTGTTGGCCGGCGAGGCGGCAGTAGGCACCCGGCTTCCGCTCGCGCCGCAACTACCCGCCATCCCAATGCCCGAATACTGTAAATATATACCCTAAATTACGCTTTACGGCAAGTTCTTTAATAGTTGCTTTTTAGGCCACTGTTGCGGCATTTTTAAGGGCCTCCATTAACCTCACTCACTACCATTTCTGGTGGAGTCGTGGGCCCGTGGTAGCCGAGTCGGACCAATCAGTGCGATAGCAAAGCGTCAGCATGGCTCTCCCACGGCTTAAAAAACTATTATTACAAAATCGCAGAACGACGTTGACGTTTCTTCAGTTTCATCTAAGAATTTGAAATGCATCTTTTCAGTACAGCACAGACGGACAGACAACACATATCGGGAAAATGTAATAGTTTCACCAACGTCGAAATCCACGAGAAATATGGGTATAAAATATAACAAGAATAAAACAATTGCACTCGCATTGGCCTATTTCTGGCTTCGACAGGGCTGCCACCGTGATTCCAGCAAAGGAGCAATTCCTCCCACACCAGTTGAAACGAATATAACAAGGGCTCTGTGACTTCATTGAAAATGCTCCGAAGGCGCGTTAAGACGCACGCCATTCGTTACTCAGCCGGGTATAATGAATAGAGGGCGAATAGGGCTGCCGGATGCAGATTTTTCCTATTCACCATATGAATGTAAAGTATTTCGAAACTACCGATGAATCCATATTAAGTACCTGAATTGAGGTTTTCGGAACGGAATATTTATTTTTTATGGTATAGCGGACAACGGAACAGGTGGGTATTCTATATGGTAAGAGAACACCGCTGCCTATACCCAACCGCACCATGGCACCACATTCTGCGCTCCGTTTGTGTTGCCGGTATTTTTATGGGGTCACGAAATCCTCACTCAGCGAAACACAGTAGAAGTACCTTTACCTTTCACGTTGAATATTCTGTGGTCCGTGTTATCACTTCGGATGAGCTGGCCCAATTGGTGTGTTAACATATTCTTCAGCATGACTCTCCCACGGGTAAAAACCTTATGAATGTAAAGTATTTCGCAGCTAATGATAAATCCTTATTAAGCACGTGAATTGAGCTTCTCGAAATGGAACACAGCTTAACCTACAAAGCGAACGTTGAATCCTATTTATATCCAAGTTATAGTGATAACCGAAAACCGCACATATTTATCATATTTTGTGAGCTTAACGCCATGATTGCAAGAGAGTGGCGAATACATTTTTGTACCTGTCTTACGGACATTTCAAACTATTTTTTTATATTTTATATTGTTCAAGGCGCTTTGAGACATTTTGAGTTATAGGAAGATAAACACGTTCAAAGAAAAATCTTCTTAATATACATAAATCACGTATAAATTTGTTGTTACCTGCGGCACTGGAAGAGCGGGTGTCCATGGGCGGATGACCGCTTATCCTAGATGAGCCTCCTGCTCGTTTACATTGGAAACCGACACAGATATTGTTTCTTACGACCTGCGAGCAAAAAAGCCTTCTTAACCTGCCCTTACTTTCTCACGTCATTGTGTTTGATGGAATTCGCCAACCCTAGAAGGTAATGAACGCATACCGATGCCGAGCACGCCCTTAATCGACTCCCAGGTCTTATGGCAAGAGGACCGTACGCGCGGCGAAGCCAATACGATGGCAACATATGCTGAACTGTTGTTTTAAGGTACAGCGGATAACGGAGCAGGTGGTATATATGGCAAGAGAACATCGCCACCCAAGGACAACCGCGCGATAGTCCGCGCTTTGATTGTGTTGCCAGTTTTTACGCCGGCGGTATAATTTAGCGACACTCAGCACAAGTACTGTGACGCTGATCTATAGGCCCGTGGCATATTACCGGCCAACGAGATCCAATTTGTGCGTCAGCATTTGCTTCAGTATAGATGTCCCTAATGACTATGTAAAATAATATATAATACATTCGCCCGCCCGGCTACTGTTAAGTTCTTCCGGAGACCGAAATTTACAAATTCTATTCTGGTCGGGATAGCACCGGGTACCCATGACGTAGCTTAGCTTACCGCTCAACCACGAGGTTAAAAACCGTAGCTTTTAACGGATAAAAAGCTACATTTTCTAGTATTTTGCATACAGAACGTTATGTACATAACATAACATATGCAAAACATCGGAACAAAGTATATAAATGGAAAAGTTGCCGCTATGTGGCATCGGTTGATCTATGTGTTGCTCTGATTGCCAAATATTGAACAATTCCGCGTGCATTTTTACGCTGTGTCGCTTTAGAATTATGGTTATTTAATTCGATTTCACTGTACGAATAGATTTTATCACTTTATACACATTGCTGTAGATAAATCAAAAGTTATATCAGAGTAATATCATGCAATACGTTGTTTATGGTATAGCGGACAACGGAGCAGTTAGGATCTTTTATGTGGTAAGAGTTATCCGTGTGGTTACCGGATCAGAATAGTACCACTCCCAGTCTTCCTAATGGGATGTCGTAAGAGGCGACTAATG
>DWCF01000338.1:0-50290 GCA_018230265.1 Delias oraia
TTGTTCATGGGCGGCGGTGTTCTCTTACGATACAAGAGACGCACATGCTTCTTTGTCTGCTATATAATAAAAAAAATCCTAAAAATATGCACTTAATTGATACCTGTCAAAATCATCAATCTCACATCCGTCAAAGACAAACTAAAACAAGCACTTCTCAGAGACAGACACACAAAAACTAATTAAAATGTTACTTGAACAAAATGTTAAGAATATTAATTCTCTGTACTCGAATTTCAAAAGCGAGACTCCGTAAGTCGAAAACTGATAATCTTGGATTTTTTTAGCATCATTTCCCTTGACATTCGAGTTAACGAGATCCCACTGTATATAGAAAAAATAAAATACTTTATTTGGCAATTAAGATTTGCGATCACTTTTGATCGTCATAGACTCGTACCGGTTCCAGACCTGAGAAGAACCGGCAAAAGAAACACAGCAAAATGGTAAATTAATTTATTTGTTATCTTCACAGGCAAGGTCTCCGATTGAAGGTGGCGTGTCTCATATTGAGACAGTGGTACGGGCGCGCAGTTGTGGTGAAATCACTTGTGACTGGAGGCCGGGGCATGACCCCGCGAACCCCACACCCCACAGGCCGTCGCGGTGGGGTAAGTGTGTATCTACGCCTATCTATGTATCTATAGTATTAAATAGTTTGATGGTTTTTTTGGATGCAGGTTTGAAGCCCGGCGACGCGAATATAGTTCTGACTGGTGGCGATTCTCAGCCCGTCTACCGAATACAGAGTCTCGCCAATAGAAATGAAAACAACTCGTCTATAAGGTATTATCTCTTATTTATCTCATTATATCTTTAATGATTCTCTATTAACGATATATAAACATAAAAAACCCTGGGGATCTTCAAAAAAAGAGTGTACCTAACCCTTAAAAGACAGACAACACACCCGAGGCCTTGCAAGGGCTAGGGGTGTCCATGGGCGTAGGACTAGTTAAACCTCGTTTGCCACCTTTTCTGAAAAAACTATAATAGTAGAAATTTTTTGCCAAATAAGGAATTTGAATTAAAACTTACAATGACACTCTTAATTTACCTTTTTAAATTCTGTCTAGTTACGATGAAGCCTACATGGACACATACGGTGCATCCGACCGACTGCAGTACGGTGATTGTTTTGCGACAGAAATCGAATCCCCCACTTTGAAAACCACCACTGATCCGAAGCATAGACGAAGCACCCTCGACGATAGAATCTGTCGGGCGCTAAGAGAAACGGGTATTTAGATGAATTTAATTAATTTTAATTTTTAAAAAAGTAAACATTTTGTTTGTATTAACATCGAGGCAGAATACAAGCAAGAATAGAAGACAAGCTCTATTAGCTATAGGCTTTTACTTTTAAGGTTGCTTTTGGATTGAATATACGTGATAAATATTTCAGTACTGGGTGATGTTGCGAAGGAATTAACGGGCGAAGGCTCGAATGAAAGGATTCCCGTATCTAGGTGAGTTTTACAGTAGTTATATAATAGGTTTTATGGGAGCCTTGTAGGTAACAGGTTTTATGTCTACAATGAAGCGAGAAGTATCGTTTCGAATTCCGGTCCGGGCAAATATAATTTAATTTATTCGGTCTCTGGAAGGGCTCGACCGTGACCGGGGGATTGTTCGCCAAGTGTCTCACCCGTGGGAGAGCCATGCTGAAGCATATGCTGCTGACATCATTTTTTTCTGTAATATAATACAAATATTTTTAAGTATAACAGTACTGTCTCTGTACGTATCTTTGAAATGGCGTTACATTTTTCAAATATACCTGTACAACGAGACATTTTTGTTCAGTTTTTGATGGTATTTACTGAATGTCAGTGAAACGCGCGCGGTTGGTAAGCGGGTCCGGTTCGCGGACGGATACACACCCGGACAGGACTCGGATACTGAGCCGCCCCCGAACAAAAAGGTAATTTGCATGTAGATTCTTGAAATCAAACAGTACAAGACGTAAGCAGATAATCTTAATCTTTAAATTTTTATCCGTATTTGAATCGCAAGTGGACCCGGCAGATGTCAACCTGCACAGTACGCCACCCTACGTCCGATTTTCGTGACATTTTTGATTATATTTTGGTCAATTTACACAACATTATTATAAATCATAGCCTACTACGACACCTAGACAGGCAAACCTATTTTTTAACCTTTACCAACGAGAATTTTTCTTAATAATTTTTCCTTTTTGTGTGTGAGAGTAAACTTTCTAATCAATTACGACTTGGGGGACCCTAAAAAAAGCGTAGGTACCTTATACCCTAAGAAGCTAGTTAGGGGTGTCCATAGGTGGAGTAACTTGTCCTAGGTGAGTCTGCTGGTTTGCCACCGTGTTCATAAAAAGAAACACCCATACTTACAAATTTTCGTGTTTATGAAATTAGTAGGCTTTATGAAATGAGAAAACGTTTTAAATGACAGCGCCGCAACCGGCGTGTCGGATGCGCTTGGCCCTGTCCGGTCGGCCACCCGGACCACGTGTCCCTGTGGGACGCGCTGCCACCACCACCACCTCCACCTGGAGATCCACCCCTCAGACGTCGGCGAGCAATCCAGGGTATGATGAATACTTTATTTTATAAGTCATAATTGAAGGTTCCATAGAAAACTATAAAACCAAAATGAATATTTTTTATGGTATAGTGGTCAACGGAGCAGGTGGCTGTCTGTTACTATATATTTTTTATACGCCCTGAGTGTTATCAGTGGTGGTTCACCCATAAGGGTTACCACCAGTGGCATGGTTACCAGTGGCCATATGGGTTAACCACGCCTAAGCAATTTTTAAGTGGCATTAAAAAAAATCTAAATTTGAATTCACCCTTCTACCATAAACTCTTATCTGTTCACAGGGTTGTATATAGAACTTTGTTTAAATATTGGTTTATCCATCTGATTGTA
The DNA here is from genome assembly GCA_018230265.1 of Delias oraia. Lineage (NCBI taxonomy): Eukaryota > Metazoa > Arthropoda > Insecta > Lepidoptera > Pieridae > Delias > Delias oraia. Next base: position 2,914 of record DWCF01000338.1, read on the forward strand.
GTTCCGGAACCGCGCTTGGGCCTCGGGTTGAACATCGGCGGTTTTATGCCGCCAAAACCACCACCCGGACTCATTGCACTACACTGAACGAGCACTTCAGTACTAGAAGCTCCAGATTTTTGTGTGTATATTTCGTATAAAGATAAAATTGTATTATAAATTTCTATGTATCTTTTCTCCGTGCATAATAGAATCTTACAAATTTACAATTCCATGATTGTTATTTTACAGAAATAGTAACATAATGTTAATTGAAATAGTATTAGGATAACACATTGACATTTATTATACTTATTATTAAGAGAAATGAGTGATAATGTAAATAAATAATATGTATATAAAAGTTTGTTTTGTGAATTATTCATCATTTATAGTGTTGCCCAAATGAAAGACCAATATGAGGCTTGTTCTTGGTCCTGCGTCCTGCGCTCCTAGTCTAGGCTTTGCATCAAGAGTCTTGCAATTACTTATTAGACTATTGCTATTTATTAAAGTTTACTTCAGATCTTAGAAAACCTTAGAAAAAGAAAAAAACATTGTGAGCCTGAATTAACATAGACATAGACCAACCAGGTTAATAAGTGTCTAAAGATTTAATAAGAAATTCGAAAAATCAACTGCTACAATATGCTTATTAACTATATGCCGTTTCCCATGGTAGAAACTGTTTCTTTAAAAATATTTACGTTTAATAAGGTTAAATGTGCCAAAACATGTAAAAAACAAATTAATTAAAATATTTTGAATGTATTTTAAAGAATAATATCTGTCTAGAAAGAGATGGAATCCTCAATTTATATGAAATTTAATAAAACAATTCTACGATTTATCACATATTTTAATAAAAATGAACAACACAATGCCGCCGTAAACAGCCTCGCCCCTCAAAAATTTCGAAAATAAAAAATTATTAACAGATTTTTTACGCTATGATTGATTCTATAATAAATAATATGGAATTAAGATTTACGTCTTTCATTAGAGCTTTTTGTTACTGTTAACGACTCTGTCGAAAGTTCCAATACACATGTTGGCCAAATGTTAGTTCGGCCGAAGTCATCGTTGACCCAATGTTTTTATGTACACGTTCTAATGTTTTGCATAAGCGCATATTTTTTCGTACATCTATACGAATATTATATAGCTGTAGAAAATGTATGTTTGATGACAGAAGTTTTAAAATAAATAAATCCTAAACGTCACTATACCTCCAAAGTCACTAATCCACGCGGACCAAGTCGCGGGTACTGTTAGTAAATACATGAGATATGCAAGAAATATATTGCGATGCAACATTCGATTCATCTCTCAGAGATATTCGACCACGTAAACAAACAATACAAAGATCCTATTGCAGGCTTTTTATTTTAATCGAAGTTCGTGTCGTACCATCTCGCTCGCTCATATATTAAATAGTATAAGCCTGAGCGGAACGGCACTTCAGGAAATCAAAATTCTCAATATCTGAATATAAGTAGGCTCTGTGGCGGAAATTCTTTGAGAAATTAGTACAAAAACCTCGATGATGCTGACGACAAGGACTAATTCATGCAAGGCGCAAGTTTTGCAAGCTTAGTCTTGTCTTACTACAGTCTTGCACGTTCAGTCTTGGTCTTGCGTCTTGCAATAATGAGGCGCTCCAAGACCAAGACTTGCGTCTCGCGTCTGAATTTGGGCAACACTTATCATTAATTTGACTCTCGTTACAGAGACGTTGGATTAGCGGTTGGAAAATGAAACTACAGCTGTAAAAACAATAAAATAGATTTTCATTTATTGTGAGACGAAAAATACAACAATGGTACTTATTACCTAAAATGATTAGTGGCAGATTGTCATGTTAAAACAATTGTTTGTTAGGTTGCGGCGGTCGCCTACTCACAGTACACTCCTAACGTAACATAATATTATGTCTTTCATCGGAAACCACGTGGTAACGTATATAACGAAACAGCAATGGGTATACGCGAAACGAGGCCTCGCCCTCTATATGCACTGGAACCGTAACTAGTATTACCATAAACATGAACTCTCGATAGATTCATTTAACTAACTTCTCTTAAAAAGGCTTTTACCGAAGCTAATACTCGATTACTTACAAGATCGTAATAGTTAATGGTCGCGTGTCTCGCACTCGGTCGCGGCAGGGCGCGCAACTCGCGCACTCGATACCTCTACTGGGAAACGTTCTATACAAAATTGAACTTGCCGATCGCTACGTCGCTTCATTATTTATATAATCACTAAAACAAGTGGGCAGCGAGCGGGCCAGCTCTCACTTATATCGAAATGCCACTTGCGATCCTAGGATCCTATGCGCGGGCGCGGACGGCCGCCGCGCCGCTGGAGAAGGGCGGCGCGTGGCGGCCGGCGGGCGGGCCCGGCCTCTAGCTATTGCTCATAGAGAAAAAATTACAAAATCAATTCGTTACATCGTAGACTATACTTTGTTTAATAAACTTGAAGTATTTATCAATAATCAATAAGTACATTACAATAATTGAATAGTTAGTATGTGTTCATAAGAGACTAGCATTACAAAGAAATACCTTCAGCTATACAATTTATCTATTTAAACATTTTGAAGATGTTCAAAGTGGACTAGGGCGGGTCGCAGACAGGAAGGCGCGGGCGCGTCCTGTCCGCCAACCGTCGACGCCTCTACGCTCGAGATATGACTTACACGTATCCTTAGATTTAGGGAAAAGGTCGTCAAAACAAAAAGGAAGTTATCGAAATTTATAACAAACACCTTAACTAATACTTCAATAATTTAGTGTTAAGTATGTATATATATTAAATATAAGGCGCGCGCGGGGGCCGCAGGGCGCGGGCCGCGGCGCGCGGCAGGCGCGGCTCGTCCGCTATAATAATTAATGAAACGGTTTATACAAAAGGCGAGCCTCGGCCGCGGCCCGCCGCGCGGCGCGTCTTCCACAAAAGCAATATAAAACATTTGATTCCGTGATGGCGTGACGCTACGCGAACTTTCAAATAATTTCTGCTTCAAAAAACACACGCCCATTCGCTCGTTCTCGCGCTTAACACTAAAATTAATTATTACAATATTTTATTTGTTCAACAGACGCGCGCCGGGGCACGCGTATCATAATAAAATATTTTCAAAACAATCGAATTAAACACACTAGTTAACAATAAGTAACGTTCGGTGCGGCGTTAGACGGCGGTCTCCGTGTGGCTGTGGCTGGAGAGCCGCTCCACATCGAGGTCGGGCGGCGCCAGCTGCTGCTCGCAGTCCGCGCTCGACGCGTGCGAGTAGCGCTTCGCCAGCGCCGTCTGCTTGCGCAGCGCCTCCGCCAGCGCCGCGTCCGCCAGCGAGCCGCGCCCGTCCAGCCCCTGCCGGAACGCGTTCACCACGCGGATCTGCGCACGACACTCCGCTCACGCCGATGCCCGCGCCAGCCGCGCTCCCGGCGGGCGCGGTCCATTAGAGACAAATACAAGCACATTGAGCCATAAGAGAGGCGAAAGCGGAAGTAAAACTGCGTCACATCGGTCCACGACATCGAAGGAAGATCACACTCCACACTCGACTGGGCTCGGGCGGGCTCTCATCACGACGCCCCCGCGCATGCAATGTCGCTACTCCCTCCCTCCCCCCACACACACCTCGCCACTCGTCGCCAGCGGGCCTTCTCGAGAAAGCCACCCCTAGTATGAGCTTTTTATCATCGAGACCACTGTGTTAAATTGACTGCTACTCATCCCGACTCGAGACGGCCGGTAGCGAGTGCAGACTACATATGAGAATGAAATAACTCATGCTAGAGGCGAAGCTGACCCTAGCCTCCTAAGCGCTCGACATCACTAGAAGCTAACTTATGATAGGTCCGTGACGAACCGCTGCCACAATGGGTATACTGTTTATCGGGTGCAAAATGTGTCGCAACAAAATATATACATCTACCTCCAGCGATGCTCAATGACTGTACTGCAATAACGTACGCGGCGGCCACTCGCCTCCTTTGCACTAGCTAATGCAGCGCTGGATGGACCTACCGCTAAGCTACTACGGAGATACCTTGCTTTATGAGTATAAAAAAAGCCACGCTCGTTCGAGAGCCATCTGCAATGAAACGTCCTAAGAGTCCAAGTTCGAAGGCACACACGTATTGCACGTTGAATGGGAGCGAACTTGCGGCGAACATGGGCGTGAAGCGAGTGGGCTCATGCGCGTGCAGTGGCGGCGATGCATGCAAGCAACACTGACCGATCAGGCTCACGGAGGCAGCAAACGGACAGGCGAAGCGAAGGGTCAGTGCACAACAAGAAGGATACAGTAAGAACGGAAACACTTGAGTTTAGAGTACAGTAAAGTCGAACAGAACACTGAGGAGAAACAAAACAAACGAGGTGAGTGAAAGAGCAGGCGTTTTTTCAAATCTTACAGCTTGATCGGTGGAAGTCTTGCTGTAGGGCACAGGAATCAAGCGCTCTTGTAACTCGCCACCTATGACCTTCCGTGTGCAATGGGGATTCATGGAAAAGAAAATAAAATCAAGAATATGAAAGATCACGACTCATCCGAGTCTCCACTCGTGTGGACGGCTCATCCAACGCTATCCTACGCGCGGTTCCAGCCGTCGAGAACATTCGCACTGGACAACGCTCGTGCAGCGAGGAAAGGGCAAGGCCGCGGTAGAATAGCGTTCGATGCGCAGCAGTGGCAGTTTCTGCATTGTACAAGATAGACTCGGAGGAACTGACACAAGCAGTGCTCCTCGAAGCGTCAAGATCAGGAGAGACTAAATAAAAACAGATAAAATAAAAATAACGCAGGATCCTCGTACACCGTAAGAAGCACATTCATGGGGTGTGCACTTATAACTATTTTACAATACAGTTGAGGTCTCCGTTCAGTTTACAGTTCCAGAACGACCAATTAGGGTTCATTTGTGCCTCGCAATTCGTTCATAACACTGTTGGCGTGTGTTGTGACTGTTCCGTGTTCACGCGTGGATGTGTCCATGCGTTCTAGAAGCTCACATCGATTCGCTCACATACCAGATATAATATTACCCTACATAGTACAGCTACTGTGAAACCTACGTACAACCAGTAACATCTATCTGAAGCTGCACGTCGTGGACGTCTAGTTCAGCATGCGCAAACAGAGATCGGAAGCAAGCGTAGTCTACACGTCTATGCACGACACACATTCTCGCACGTCTGACGACAGCACAACGGCAAATATCGCAGCGCAATTACCTTTTCAGTGCGGCTCTCCAACACGAAGCGAACGGTGGAAATAAAAGTTAATTTTCGAGTACAGATACTTTATTAGTAAAACATGAAGGGCCGCGCGGCTAGCCGCCTTCCGTTCATGCTCGCTGTATATCTATGTTATGCGTGCGCATTGAAGCGTTTCATAAGATCGCTTTCGATAGTGAATCCCATTCCCAGACTTGGTGTCGGTACGCTACGACGAATTCCGCTTTTAAATCTACGTCTTATTAATAAGCAGGCATTGATTAAATTTCACTACACGAAGTGCAAAATGTTTAAAAGTACTCTAAGTCTATATAAATATTTGAAACGTTAATAGCTTAGAATATGTAAGTTGGATAATTAAATTTGCTTGAAACCTGTTGAAAGAAGAAAAAATTCGTTTAAATAGTAACTGAAAATAACGTGAGATGGGAAGGTTGAGTGGTGTAGAAGTATGTAGGCATCTATGTTGACTGTAGGGAACTGTATGTAACTATGGTCTAAATGCATGCATTTCTAATAAGAACAAGAGCGAGTCTATCATGCATCTTCCCGAAGAGGAGGCCACGGAGGCCTGTCTTGTCTCGCGTGGCGATCCCAGCGAGCAGATACCAACGGTACATAAACTACGAACATTCAGAAAAGAAACTATCAAGCAAATTCAAATATCCAACATAAAAAGCACTTGTCAGCGGAATTCATGAACAATTCGTACAGAAAAATGGCACATTATAATTTTTATATAAAACTTTAACTTCCAAACACACAACAACATCACATCAAGAGAAAATTGATCAAAGAATGTTTATTTACAGAAAAATTAAATATTTCAATAGCTCATGTTATATTATTTTGTAGAAAAATAAACACGTTCACAACGATTGTAAATGAAACGCGAAAAATTCAATTTGAAAAATTGGTGCACCATTATTTACTAAACTATACTTTGCAACTTACGCTAATACTTTTAGTAACATTTTTAAATCTACTAAAGATGTCGGAAAACGTTACATTCGAGATTATAAACATAGAAGGCGTATTATCATTGGCAGTTGTTTAACTCACTAAATGTAAGCATTTTACGCGGTACGATTTTTTAAAGTTACAGTTAGACATTATTTTTAAATATTTATAGTTTTTTTATTCATCGCTCTGATGGGAAACGGGACTGAGCGCTGGCACGGAACTGCCCCCAGATTGCACGCTGATTCTCCTGTGCTCCGCCAAATAATTATTGACAAAAATCCTGCGGCCAGCCAATATGTCCGCCTTTTGCTGGAAAACAACGACACGGCCGAGTGAATCTCCGCTCGCGGTGCAGCCGGCCACTACACGGGATAGGCGGCCTTCTAAAACCAATCGTTCACCTCGTCCAAACTCGCGACAATTTGGTTTTAGAACTCCGAAAGGTTCTAGAAGTGAGCTTGCTTGTTAGTCGTTAGAGTACTTAGCAGTTCGTATCTACCTAGGTGCCTAAACTAAATTAGGGGTCATTCACTAGTGGGTTGGGTTTCAAGGGCATCCATTAGCAATATAAAAAGATGAAAAAAAATATCGTGAAAACAACTACAACTACGAAAGAAGACCATGAGAGAAATCCGGTATGTGAGCATCGCGGTGGCGTGCGCAACACGCTGGGTCCAAAATAAAATATCGCTGATGTTCAAATAAATATTTATTAAAATGGAGTTTTTACTTGTCGCTTATATGCCGGTTAAGTTTGTTACAATAAAATTAAAAAGAAAATAAACTTATTGAGTAAGTACTTACACAACCGAGTCAACGTTAAAACATATAAATAAACAAAACAAATCAAAAGCATATTAAAATGGTAAATTAGGCTCTTAATTATCTAGATTTGGTGTAGTGGAGACACATAATTATTATATTTCTTTATTCGGTTTAGCTGCTTACACTAAATTTAGAGGTTTGGTAGGACAGATCTGAACCGCAGTACCAATTCGTCTTGCCACTTTTGAGACTACAAAAAATTAAAATTCGAAGCGCATAAATATGAACTCTACCAAACATCTAATAAGATACAAATTGTGCATACTCACATACACACATCGGTCATGCACATCGCTGAAACGTAAGCATGATCACACTTTAAATGCGAAGCGAGTTAAAAAAATTATAAAACCAAAGTAAAAACAATTTTTTGTACCACATAACATTTTCTTCAATATATACTCTGTACTTACAAGCTAAGATTTGACGAACACGCTCAATGTGCTACTGGCAGCTTTCACACATGCGTCGTGTCGGAATCGTGTCGTTGTCGTGTGGAATTAACGTCGCCACTCAATCCTTTTAAGGCTCTACTCAAATCACGTTATTGAACATACTAGGAATGACTCATTGAAATATTCTAACTATAAGGATGCCGAAGCAATGTATGTGTGAAAGACGCAGGGGCTCAGTGCTGGCCTATAGTTTACCTACTGTGTTCAGTTAGAGTATGTACCGAAGGCAAACAACGTGCAAGACGACATGCTCGCTGTACGGTCAGCAACGGATATGTCTTGAATGGAATTTAAATTCATATCAATTTTATTTCGACTACCGGTATATTCTTCCTATTCTACCTTGTTTGATAAAGAAAAAAGAATCTCGATTTGTGATATCATTCGAAAGCACGCTGAGGAAATGCAAATCGATCGCTGACCGACGCCGGCATCTGCCCCGTATCAATCTACTAACTGTTAGTACCTACGGACCGTAACAGCTGCGTGGCTCCTACGTCACCCTACACTTACCGTCAACATCTGAAATAGAACGAGCTCAAAACATCAACTACCCTCAATTAAAAACTCTTTTCATCATAAACTTTTATTACTGCTAATATAATTTATTAACTCGTATAGCGTGCCGCCGTGTATACTTTGTACAAGATAGGTATTCAATCTATGTCAGACAGGTAGATATGGGTAAAAGTGGTCCCAAAAATTACTATCAAGCATAAAGAATCGGTTAATTAAAGGCTATTCGTAACAGCAGCGTGGGATTGCACAAACCGCACAGATTCACAATACAAATGGAGTGGTACGTCGAGTACGCCTATTTACAAATAACTCGTCTAAACAGCAGTGTTCGTTAGCCGCGACGCGGTCGGTAAAGTTTCGAAAACCTGAGGAGGGCTTGAGGGCTGCAGTCGGCTCCTATTGCTATCCGCTACTTTAATCACGTAAGTTAACGCAAACGACAGGGTTGCCAAACTGACTATTCTTATACCTAATTTATCATAAATAACGAAATTTTCAACTGTTAATAATACGTAATAATAAAATATCTTATTCGCAAGCTGCTCACGTATGAACCGAAGGCGCGAGCCACCGCGGCATGCCTCAGGCGGCGTCGCGGACGATTCATAATATAAGCAAGTGGAATACAACGCTTCACACCGCAACGTGAAGATGCTCTGCGATAATCTGTTCGAGTGTGAACCTTTAGGCTTCGTACCGACTCGCCATTCGAGTTGGGCTCGATCGCACCGCCGCAGAGACAAAGAGTGGACTGAGTGGAGAGGTTCGAGTGGTTTGAGCGGCGAGGGGTCAGTCCAGCCTCCGGCTCGGGCGGTCCGGCTGCGGGTGGGCAGTTAAGTACGGTCGGCGGCGGGTACGTCGTCGGCGTCGATGTAGGCGATGTCCTGCGGCGCCGCGCGCAGCCGCGAGCGCAGGCCGGCCGCCGAGTGCGCGGACAGCCGCTCCTCGAGGTCCTCGAGCGTCGACTTGAACGCGCGCACCACGCGCAACTGCAACCGAAAGCCGCTCACATCGCGCCCGACGCCCGACGCCCGCCCACGGCTCGCCCGCGAGTGTGGCGTGGATACAACATGCAGACCTGTGCCGAGTGAATCGACGACGTGCAGTGACCTCGGACCAAGCGAAAGACCACGTGCCGGGACTGTGCGGGGAGCGTGCGCCGCTCCCGGCAAGGCTGCGACGCGCGACTTGCCGCGAGCGAGAGAAGAGACTACGCTAACCACTAGAGGGCAAAAGGTGGCGCCGGTGGGCCACTCCTCTCCTTCTATGAGAAAGGGTACCGACAGTCAGACACCTCGGAGAAGAGTGCCCACCGGCGGTGTGGGAACGGCGCTATTCGCGCTAGGAGAGGCTAGAGCACGCTAGAGGCGTGGGAGCACTAGGGGCACGCTAGGGCTCGCTAGGGGCACGCTAGGAGTACCGTGAGCGTCCGTCGTACGCAGCGCGCCGGCACTCGCCGCGCCCGCCACTACACCTCAGTCTCGAGCACGGGCCGGGGCTGCCAACAACATCGCTCTACCACGCGTGCCTCGCCCCATTCCACACCGTCCTATACGCAGCCCTAGCTTAGATCGACAGACCGGGAATAGCGCGGGCCCGCTGGCCGCTGCCTTCGCCTCAGCAACACAATATGGAGCTGCTTAATCAGCCTTCGGGAATACATTATTTAAAGTAGATTACAGAACTTGCACTTGTACGGTAATATATTTAAAACCGTAACTGAGCCTCAGATCCTGGATTCAAATTTCCAGGGAAAATCTTTCGATTGGGTAGGCAAACTTAAAATCACGTTATACGTTGAACTGAATTTAACCCCTTTCCAAACACGACATAAAATTGCAACTAAACTGGGCTTTATAACTCCATATTGAGCGGTGCTGATTTTCATTCGATCGGGCAACTGACTAGAGGGGGAAGGCCAGCAGGTGACATGACGTCATCTCCAACATAGGTGAATGTCAAGAGCCAGGATTACAAGCAGCTGAGTCAACGATGAACCAGGAGGGAGGCAGTTACAAGGTTTCAACCAATAAAAACAAAAGAGCAGCATAAAGAAGCAGATGACGTCATGACGATCCCGGTCTGTCGCAACTGAAGCGGACACTTGAAAAACAATAGATTTAGTCGTGTGTTTCTTGTATGGATGGGAGTGGTGAGGATGCGGGCTCGAGTTGCCGGCTTATCACAGTCGAGTGTTCAATGTATGGAAAACAAACACAACGGGGCTGAAAGAGGCAGCTTCAAAGTAAGTGTAACCGGTGTCGTGTGTGCGCGTGTGTCTACGTCGATGTTTTTGTAAATGAAAGTGCCAACTAAAGAAAACAACCAAAACCAAAAACGTAATGAGGAGCTAGGGGAGGTCGATTCGAGGCCATAGCTATCCCGGAGTCCGCTCTGGGCCAGACAACGCCGCAGCAGCCACCTAATGCATGAAGGGGACTACATCGCCTACCACGGCCTACACACATCGGACGCTATGCACGCAGTCTCGAGGCTTAATCTAGCATGCTTCAAAGGTTAGCCGAGGAGCCAAGGATGTCCCTACGTGGCGCACGCACGGCTCGCAAACGCGGCTTCGGTTTGCGCGGCCGTAGCGTCGGTCGTTAATAAGCTACACAATTTCACCGGTTAATCGTATCGTATTGTTAAACACTAACGCCACTTACCTTCCGCGTCGGCTCGCTATGTACATACTAAAAGACACTACACAAGCCTAACGTAATACGCAACATAACACAATGATGGCTTCCAAGGCAGGCAACTACACACAATCGCCGCTCGCTGCTACCTCCTCGAGACGACACAGACAAAAACAAAAAAAAACGAAACAAAAACAAATCATAGCACAAACATTGACACTAAGGGATGGTTGGGGCCGGGGGTGGGGGTGGGGGGTGGGTCGAACGAGTCATTAGTACGTCGAGAATTCACGGCATGCTCTACAGGTCTTTGAGAAAATCCACTCCACACTCAAATGAAAAGTTCCTCGACAGCAGTAACTCAACACAATCGGTGTGAAATAAACATTTAACAAATTATATGAAAATCAAACAGCGGAGTAAAATATACATCAAAAATTAATGTTACTGCTCGGAATACGTAGACGCGTGTTAGTGGGCCGTGCGCGGGTCGCGAGAGACGGGCCTCGCCCGGAGCCCCAATGCTCCCGGACGGAGCTCCGAGGCTCCGAGCTCAGGAACAGTAGTGGGGTAACGGGATGGCGTTTCACAAGCAAAAAAAACACTATTCTTAAAAAAAATTAAAATAAAACAGACAAATTATAAATTAAAAAAAACAAACAGTCAGTATGATTAAATAAAAGATAGATAGAAGGAAGTCACTCGTGTTCAGTTATGTAGCTATCTTTATCTCTATCAGCTAGTCATATTGACTGTTTGGGGTCGCACTGAGGGATAAGTAACATTGTCACAGCCTACATATAATCGCATGCCAATGGATATTAAGGTTGGAATCGAAAACAAATTAAAAAAAAGTTCGGGAAGCGTACTGTCTTCGGTACTGCGGAGCATGCATGGCCGTTACTCATTTCTATCAAGTGTCGCTATGGGCATACCCCGGGTTTCGTGACAGCGGCAGTACCACTCGAGAGCGACTCATCGTACAACTGTGCGAATAACTGACCAGTATCATGAAACCAGGACTTAGATGAAATTAATAAAAAAAACAATTGATATCGTCTCGTCCGCTGGCCGAGTCCCGCCACGTTTACCCGTCGAACAATCGGCGAGCGGACGTACGCACTACGTTAAAGGGCCGAAAATAATAGCATCACTACTCTATTAAATCTGTAAAGTGTTTCTCTGTGTAGGCATAGAAATAAATTATTTAAAAAAACAACTGAAGTGTAGGAGAATTAAAGAAACAAAAGAAAAATTAACAAATTAGAGAATAAAAAACCGAAAAAAATTAAGAATCTTATTTTCGTGTTTACGTCAAACATTGCCAACTGTGAATAATCCGGCTTACTGTAAATGAATGTGTAAAAACAAATGAACTCGTTACGTCTATAATAACAGTGTTTCCCAACCTGTGGTCCGCGGACCCCCGGGGGTCCGCGAGTATGTATGGGGGTCCGCGGTGTCACCTCTGGACCATACATAAATGCTAATAACTAAGATAAATACCTAATATCACTGTTTGCTGTTTATTTTATTAATGGGCCCGTGAATCTTTGAATGCCTAGGTGTCCGTGGCTGAAATAGGTTGGGAATCGCTGGTCTATAATATACTAGGGATGCACAATGGTTTGCTCTGTATGCATAAAGTAATAGTAATATTGATAACGTAAAGACTTAGCATTAGGATGCCCAACTATGTCCGCGGAGGCTGCGCTCCAGTTATATACATTTGCTGTAAACTAAAACTTATCCCTCTTTCTTAATCACTGTAGTACCTTAGTTCATTAATAAAGCATCTTCATATTGGCCGATATCAAATACACAGAAGGAATCCAACGTGAAGATGCTTAGCTGTACAACGGCACGATGAAAATCACACATTCTATTATATTAATTTATTTATAAATCCTGTCAGCCAATAAACAATTGATTATAATTCAATAAAGCCTATCGTTTGAGAATATTAAACATGAATCCCTTATAGAAAAAATTCAACATGAAATTAAATTTCACCAGATCCCAATATCACAGATAATTTAATATCAAACATAAAAAAAACATAATCCCTATATAACCCCATAAACATCTTCCCAAAAGCAAGTGACGAGAGACCGACATTAAATTTGATTAAATAAAAAAAATCCAAGAAAAATTAAGGGCGCTTATACATTCATCCGTATCCGACTTTTACACGCTAACACATACGCACACATCAGTTATGCACGCGCGAGTGCGTAAAAGTCACGTTTACGAATAAGTGCGTGAACGCTCTAATGGCTTTTTGGCACTACATAGTAATTTAGTCTATCTATATTTTTTCATGGGTCAGTTATATGACCTTGGATAGTCTTAATTGAGTATTAATATAACTATAGTATATAATCAGTCTTTTAAAATAGCAGAAACTTAATCTTAATTATAATACTGATACAGTACTGTTTTTATATTATTTTATCTATGTTGAATATATGTAGCAGGCCTATTATAATATATATAGGACAGGGTAGGCGAATCTTTATGCATCAACGTGCTGTTATCAAAAAAAAATTTGTGGGTTCATTGACGTGCCATCAAATAATTTTGAGTTTCTGATTTTTTGGAAAATAATAAAGTTCACCCAACAAAGCATCGAACTTTCGCTTGTTTAATCATGTTTAATTTTTTCCCACATGTTTTAGGAACGGCGACGTGCCCAACATATAATTGTTATTGGTTCGCGTGTTATTGGTTCGCCTGCCCCGACGTACGACATTCAAATAGAGTCTGGTATCTCGTCACTTAAAGCGCACTCATTGACGGATATGTTCGCAACCCCAGAGGTCCCATTTGTCGGACTAGTGCGTACCTGTGTCTGCAGCCGCGTCAACCCTCGGATCCAAAGGATCTGACCCGCGCGAGGCTTCTTGTCCAGGTCAGAATCGTAATCCGGACCGGGTTGGATCGTTTCGGGATCGGGCTGGCCGCGACCCCATCTGAAAACATGGAACGTAGAATTTAAATCACTGACAATCTACATTTTAACACATGAGAGAGCTAATTGGACTGGATCGTCCGGCTTACAGAATACTTAGCGTGAAATGGTACTTCTGTGTTTTGCTGAGTTTTTTTTATTTCCTCTCAAAAAGGTACAAACAACAGTATAAGCTACTTATAAATTAATACACTGACAAATTTCTCAAACCTATTGAAACCTTTGCGAGAGCTGGATTATAACATTGCTAGTATTAAAAACAAAACTACTCGAGATACTGAATATACAACTATTTTCCAGGAAATGATACAAGACTGGTTACTCTTTTTTCTACCTAAGTGACACTAAATAAACAATTAGAACAAATCCATACACAGCGTAGGGGCTACTGCTTTCTGTCTGCGGACTTACTGTATATCGCGATGTTTGACTTTAGCGCTAGTCGTTGGGACACTAGATGACTGTCTCACCGGCGGATCGGGGCTGCGTTTCAGAAACTTGCACCAACTTTACATTTACATTAATTACTAGAACATCGTGTCAACTTGTATCACCCACAAATTCAAGAATCTTATCAAACTAAGAGAATAATGACTCCGGTAAAAACAACTAAATTAAGACAAAAACTATACTACCTTTTAAGTTGGATCTGTATACAGTTTGCAAAACTTTAATACGATCGGTTCAGTAGTGTGGGAGCCCATTGCGCAAAAGCAACATAAAAATACACTTTATATTTAAAGACAGCCCACTAACTCTGAAGAACATATCTAAAATGTTAAACGTTCTGATGAATGTCCTACAGCATATGTGGGTGGTACTAACGAGAGTTTCTTGGGTATCTTCCTTGTGGGTACGGTAGTGACGAGCTGTCCCCAGACGAGTGTTCCGGCTCCGAAGAAAAGGCACCAAAGCCATTGGTCCACTGAAAGACCCGCCGTGCTGAACGCCATTCCACCGAATTGGATTATCACCACCTGTAATGCACACAAATTAATATAAAAACAATATATTGTGTATGAATGAGGTAAGCTATAGCCGCATATTTGAGAGCCTCGTGGACAAGTGGTTTTATATTTCTACCAAAGAGCGAGAGGTATCGAGATCGAATCCCGGTCTGGACAACACTCACTACACAACGTGAAATAGTGGTTCTACTTGAAACGGTGCTTCTGCTGTTTCGCAGAGTGAGTGAAGATATCGGAGGCCCTTAAAAATGCCGCTTGAATGGCGTAAAAAGCCGGCAACACAACCAATGCGCAACTGTGGCGCTGTTGTCTATAGGCGGTGGTGTTCTCTTATCATATAGAAGATGCACCTGGTCCGGTGTCCGCTATATTATAAAAAAACATACAGTGTAAACTCTATATAACGACAGTGAAGGGACTGTGCATTTTATGGCGTTATAAGAGTTGTCGTTAAATGGAGAGAAGAAAAGGTGGATGGAAGGCAAGCTAAACCAACTAAAGCCAATTGATTTCGACGCTTTAGGGAGGTTGTCTTTAAATCGAGGGTCGTTACATGGAGTTTATACTGTATTTATAACTGAACTATAATACTTCCGTATTATAGTACAGTTATAGTTATGCGGCTATGCTCGGAGTTTCCTTACGTGATCGAAACAGAAATGAGGAGATCCGTTGATGAACTAAAGTTACCGACATAGCCCGCCGAATTAGCAAGCTGAAGTGGCAATGGGCAGACCACATCGCACGTGAAGCGGATGTCTGATGGAGCCAAAAAGTGTAAGAGTGGAGACCACGGACCGGCAAGCGCAGCGTGGGACGTCCACCCGCAAGGTGGACGGACGACGGACGCCGGATGCAGGTCGCCTCCGACAGGTGTCGGAGGCGACCTGCATAGGTATGCATGAAGGTCCAGCAGTGGACGTCTTACACCTGAAATAATGACCGCTTTAGCTATAAGTGCTATGCTTACCTGTGACAAAGCAGTGCCAATCCATATGGAGTAGAAGATAGGGTTGGTGAAGAGGCCCTCGAACACGTTCCGCTGCCCGTGAATCTTGCGGGCGTTAATCTCGTTGAAGAGCGTCATCATTACGAAAGTGTTGAAGATTATTGTGAAATGCTGCGTCGGTTCCGAGCCCAGCGGTTGATAGCGACCAGATGGGATATTTAGTATCCTGTCACCTAGACAAACAGAATAGACATACAGGAGATATGCACAATATATTTAAATTCGAAGTATAACTTCTAAGTACAGTCGGTCTTCGATTTACGTCGTTTCGAATTTTGTCGATAGTCAATGTGTGAAAAGAGTGAGAAGACAAAAGAGTGTCAATGTTTTGAAACTATTCCTCAAGCGTATTTCAGTTTCGTTCTTCGACAAAAATTCAATTCATTATTTAAATGAATACCGTACAAGTATGTACCAAAAAATACCTACCAATTTAACTATATATAATAAAAAATTTTTTGAACTTATTTTGATAATAAAATTTGTATATCCTTTTTTCATAAATAAAGTTTTTTTATGTATTAATCCTTGAATTTTATAGGTAAACACGTGAAAAATTTATTTTCGACTTATAACGCGTACGAGAATCTCAAATGAAAAATGGTAAAAGCACAAGAAATATTAATTTTGATATGTATTTTAGAAATATATTTCTATTTAGTTCATTACAAGAGAATGGTTTTGTTTCTCACCAACAAAGAGCAGCGAGAATATAATGAACAGCTGGTAGAGCGCTTGGCCGAGGATGTTCTTCATCATGGTACGGGAAATGAGAGGCTTGGTGCGGCCGTAAGGCTTGCGCTGGAGAAGGTCGGGGGTTGGCATCTCGGTGGCTAAGGCGAGGGAGGCCAGCGTGTCCATTATAAGATTCACCCACAGCATCTGAACCGCCTGTCACACAAATTTATGTCAGAACATTAGCACAGTAGACACTTGAAAAAATCATAATTTTTTTATTATGGCATAGGCAACGGATAAATACAACGGAGCAAGTGGGTCCTATAACCACTGTTAAGCTTTACCAGAGACCGAATAAATTATAAATGAAATTATAATTTTTCGGATCGGGGTTCAAAGCCTCTCGCTTCATGATAGACTTATAAAATCATTTAGCTACGAGTCTCTCAAAATTGGCAACTCAGTTCTGTTGTCTACTATACCATGAAAAAATTGAAATAAAGTATTTAATTATAAAGTAGGTATGTAATCTTCCGTGGGCGAGCCATGCCGAAGCATATGCATAACGCACTAATTGGGTCGGCTCGTCCGAAGTGATACCACAGGCTCACAGAATACTGAGCGTGAAATAGTAGTTGTACTTGAAACGGTATCACTGTGTTTCGCCGAGTGAATATCGGAGGCTCTTAAAAAACCCGTAAAACGCCGGCAACACAACCAATGCACGTGCCTTGAGCGGGCTGTCCTGTATTGCGCAGGCGCCGATGAAAGCGACTATCACAGCCACGACGTTGACGGTCAACTGGAACTGCAGGAACTTGGCGATTGAGTCATACACGTTCCGGCCCCACATCACGGCTTTCACGATCGACGAGAAGTTGTCGTCCGTCAGGATGATGTCGGACGCCTCTTTGGCGACGTCCGTACCGGCTATGCCCTGCGGGATTCAAGTTTAACACTGACAGTCGGGATGTGAACACTCAATGTGAATAAACCTACAAGAAAAATTATTCAAACGTTTATAAAAAATGCGTGCGAGTGTAGTGGTAGCTTTTATGAGTTCTCATTTATATGAATATTTTGACAAATCAAGATAATTTGATTTAATATTATAAAAAACATCGCAGACGCGGAAAAAACTTTTTACTGTCATATCTTAAGATACAGTGAGATCTCGATAAATTTATGAGATAAACTCTTTCTTCTTTTGAATTTTATTGCTATGATTTCGGAGAAGGCCAAGTAAGACGCCACAATATTTTACAAACTGCGACTTACGGAGTCTCGCTTTTGAAATTCGAGTTACAGAGATTAGGTTATCAATGCCTCATTGGGAGATAACATTTCGTTCGAGTTACAAAGTCTAATTAATTGGAGATAGCGCGTGTTTAGGCGTTCAGCGGGAAGTAATGCCATTTTTCGACTTAAAGAGAATTAATTAGTACTAGAAGAAGGATTAGGCACTTGGTGAACTCACCATGGCGAATCCAACATCAGCCTTCTTCAGAGCTGGTCCATCGTTAGTTCCATCGCCGGTGACGGCAACCACCTCACGCTTGTCAAAGGCCTTGGACTCGATCATCCCTTTCACGAGCGTGTACTTGTCAGTGGGCGAGGATCGCGCGAGGACACGCAGTTTGGGCCACACCTTGTCTATCAGGTGCTGTTGGACCTGAAGTGTACATATATTCTATTGTTACTTTGAGAATTCATATGTTAGGCCTTGAAATCATTAAGTCTTTAGAAAAAATACTTAAAAAACTAACCGCCTTACGTATTAACGTTTATAAAAAATATCTTATACGTGCGTCACTCTCTCGCTGAAATGCATTTACTGTTGCAAAAATGAGATAGAACACAAAAAAGTGATATAATTTTAGGTTTTATAAGTAAGGGTGTAAGCTAAAAGTAAAATTAAATAGTTTATATTTAATAATATATTATAAATAATATTATTATACTATTTTTATTACGAATTATTATATTATTATTATTCGTACAGTTGGCTGCTAATTAAGGTGAATTTGACATACGTCGTAGCTGACACGGATTTTTTATTATCATTTATGTGTATAACTATATAATATATATATAACTAACATATATAAAATTTATATATAAAAGTATATAATATATTCTTAGAGGATTTATCGGCACAGGAAGTGGGTAGCGAGTAGAAGGGGTGGGGTAACCGGATGGCAATGGCGCGGTGCACTGTAGCGGCACATTCTGATTGGGGTGCCCGGATGTAACGAAAGTGCCTTAGGAAATCTGTGTTCAGCGATTATACATCTATGTTACTTATTTCGTGTTAAAAATCGAATACGCTTCTGATCCTTAAGAATACATATAACTTACATATATAACATAAACTCGGAAAATCGTGGGGTTCGCGGACCACAGATTGGGAACAATTGTTCAGATGGGTTTTGTGTGCGTTAACATTACCTCTCCATTAGCGTCCCGGATCCTGCTGTTGAACTCCTTGCCTTCGAGTATAAGGAAGTCGTCGGTGGGTTTTAGGATGCCGCACTTGATGGCGATGGAGCGAGCCGTGTTCACGTTGTCACCGGTCACCATACGGACTGTGATGCCCGCCTTCTGACACTTGCGGATGGCTTCGGGGACCTTCGAAGTGAGCACGTTTTAACAAGACATATTTGTACTTTTACATCGATATTGTAAAATAGATATTATTAAAGGGTTTTCTATATATATTATGCTTCAATATATGCTACCACAGCAACTTTCATTACGATTGTATTATCTCCGAGCTTGTATGAGACCACATCGCAATTCCTTCCTTTTAAAACTTGACGAAAAAAATGTAACCATTTTTCGTGGCAGAGCCATGCTGAAGCATATGCGGACGCACTAATTGGGCCGGCTCGTATACTATGGGTTCACAGAATACTCAACGTGAATCGGTACTTGTATTGTGTTTCGCTGAATGATGGAAGATATCGGAGGCTCTTAAAAATGACGCGTGAGTGGCGTAAAAAGCCGGCAATACAACCAATGCGCGGGCTGTGCCGCAGTTGTCCATGGGCGGCCGTGTTCTCTTAGCATATAGGAGACCCACCAGCTCCGTTGTCAGCTATATTACAAAATAAAAAAACCTATTATTATTTACCTCTGGCCTGACGGGATCTTCAATTCCAACGACACACAGACAAGTGAGATTGTTTACAATGTTGTCTTCATCATCCCAATTTGGCTCTTGGTCTATGTGCACCTGGGAAATAATTAAACTATCATCATCATCATCATCATCAGCCCATTCAAGTCCACTGCTGGACATAGGCCTCTCCTTAATTAAACTATATTTAACCTAAATTAAGATTTAATTATAGAAAACTCTAAATACTAAAATGATAAATTTGTAACGCATTTTAAAATATAGGCAACATCTATTTGACGTTCAGTTTTACGTAATCCGAGCGAAGTGTTTTTGTAATTTATTAAACAATCGAAAAAAATTAGCAGTTGTGCTTACAATATTGTTTCTGATTGAATTGAATCTCACACTAGTAGATCTGAGCTGAATCTTAAATATATCAAGTAGTTAATATATTTTTTTTCAAAATCGGAGGCAAACGATAACGAGCACGCCTAGAATACGCGGTCCACCGCCCATGGAC
This sequence comes from Delias oraia, assembly GCA_018230265.1. Taxonomy (NCBI): domain Eukaryota; kingdom Metazoa; phylum Arthropoda; class Insecta; order Lepidoptera; family Pieridae; genus Delias; species Delias oraia. The sequence goes on from DWCF01000338.1 coordinate 22,814, forward strand.
ACCCTCATCCCTAGTTCGACCATAGATGAGTTGCTAGCCTTATACTATACTCTCTATAGTATGGTATCAACGAACCACAATTACTTGGACAAACTGATAAAAGGAAAACACCAAGCAAATAGCTGAAATAACAGTATCAGTATTGTATTCATATAATGGGTGGCCACTAACCAAGGTAATAAAGTCTTTGGCAGCTGGTCGAATAAGGATAATTTTTAATAATAAATGAATGATAATAAATTTTTGAATATCTTTACCTGGTTGATATCAGCCTTGCCCGGCACAAAGTCCCTGTATGCCACGGATATTGTTCTCAATCCATCGCAGGCCATCGGTTCAATGACCTGTCTCACAAGCCTGTCTTGCATATCGCGGGTGAACTTCTCCAGACGACCTTCGTGTCCATAGATAAACGCACATCTGAAATATTTCATTTCATTTTCAGCCGTGGGAGAGCCATGCTGAAGCATATGCGGACCCAATAATTGGCCGGCTTGTACGAAGTGATACCATGGGCGCACAGAATATTCAACGTGAGACGGTACTTGTGTTTTGTTGAGTGAGGATATCGGAAGCCATTAAAAATGCTGCTTAAGTGGCGTAAAAAACCGGCAACACAACCAATATGCGGACTGTTGCGCGGTTGTTCATGGGCGGTGGTGTTCTCTTACCATATAGGAGACCCACTCACAATCAATCAATGTACAATAACTTTTGAATGTCATTGACTCTACTATCAGTTCCAAGCCTACCCAGAATAAAAAAAATATATTTTCATTCAAGAGAGATCCATATATCTCAATTTATGATAATCTAATTTTTTTTCGAATTGTATGTTTAGTAGTCACGTTTCTCTGTTAGTTCGATAAGATCGTAACAGATGGCGTTATAAAGTCATTGTTGAAGATAAGCTGGTCCTCTTATCATATGTAAGATAAACAATATGTATTAGAGTATATATGTAAATTGAAATACTTACTTCTTAAGTACAATTTCGGAAGCGCCCTTAGTGTAAAGCCGATAGCCGCCCTTATGTGGTATAACAGTAGACATGCTTTTGCGTACAGAGTTAAAGGTGTAGACTCGAGTGAAGGATTCCTCGGGGTTTCGTTCGCGGACCGCCTCATAGCTCTGCCCTAGACCTAGGACGAATCCTAGAAGGGCACATTCTGTTTTGTTACCGACTTGCATTGGTGGACCGGTTGGGTCTTGATTCGGCTGGAAAACATAAGAAACTTTGATATGTCTCCAAAACATGTTAATTATTCTGGTATTCTGGTAGAAATGTTATAAGTTTTAATAAATGTTTTTTTAACACGTTTTTGCGTTTCTGTTGTTGTCATTAGGTAGCAATTTATTGCTAAACGAATAGTTATCAGAATATATTTTTGGTCCGTCGAGGTTTTACCAAGCCTATATGAATTAAATATTTATAATTACATTATATTATTAAATTACACATTTATAATTACAAGATATTATAATTATCGAATTGTTTTTTTTAGTTCCTTCCTATTTTGTTAGCTTCCCTAACTGAAATCATTATTTTCAAAATTTTATTGTTGCATGTTATTTTACTATAATTTTTTATGTAAACGGTGGCAAACTAGCAGGAGACTCACCTATGTTCTCCGCCCATGGACACCCGCAGCCCTTACAGCGCCGCAGTTGCGTTGCCAGCCTTTAAGTGATAGGTACGCTCTTTTTTTGAAGGTCCCTAAGTCGTATTGGTTTGGATGGCCTAGCTGGCAGCAGATACCACAGAGTGACAAAAGATGGTGAGCGAAGAAACATCTATACGCAAAGCCAGAGTCAAGCTCATCGAAAAGGATCGGCCGCCAACAATTCGAGCCGCACTACGCTGTATGCGATACTACGATGGCTTAGTCTTAATGAACTTTTATGAACACTCTACTCACCATAATCCTTGAAGTAAACGCGCTGTTGACAGAAATACCCTCAATCATAGTTTCGCCAACCTCCGCGGGTATATCCCTAAAGTTGGGCGTCACTTTGCACAACTTCTCACAGATGTAGGACTGTACCACCGTCATCCTGTTTGTGGTGAGCGTTCCCGTTTTATCCGAACAGATGGCAGTCGCGTTACCCATTGTTTCACAAGCGTCCAGATGCCGAACCAAATTGTTGTCTTTCATCATTTTCTGTAAGTATTTTGATTCTTTAATACATATTCCTTTTTTACTTAATAATTAAGTTAATTATTATTTCTTTATGTGTTACCAGGCAGTCACCCATCCAAGTACTGACCGCGCCCGATATTACTTAACTTCGGTGATCGGACAGGAACAGGTGTATTCAACGTAGTATGGACGATGGCGAGATATTCCATATACATATAACTCCACCTCACCTTAACAGAATAAGCCAGGGAGAGGGTGACAGCGAGCGGTAGACCTTCGGGTACAGCCACCACCAGCACAGTCACACCGATGATGAGATGCTTCACCAGGTTGTTGATGTACGTCGCCTTCCACTCCTTCTGCTCTATCACGAACGTGTGCACGCAGAATTGGATGATCAGTATTATCACAGTGAGAACAGCTATTGTCGAACCAGCATAACCGATCTGTGAACGAATTTAATTCACTTTAATTTTGAACACATCTATACATATATATATTTATATTATCGGTGGCAAACGAACAGGAGGCACACTTAGGGCAAGCGGTCCTCCGCCCATGGAAAGCCCAGACCTTGCAGAGTCGCGGGTGCGTTGCCGGCCTTAAATACATATATTATTAAACTGTCACTCATTTTAGTTAAATTTACTGTACTTGAAAAAATAAAACTCTATGAGTTTCTTGTTGGTTCTTCATGTAGAGGTATATCCTCCGAACCAATAGTACCCTAACTAACAATTGTAAATCAACTTGCAAAACTGGCCCTTGAAAATTCCGCTTAAGTGGCGTAAAAAGCCGGCAACACAACCAATGCGCGGACTGGTCGCGTTTGTCCATGGGCGGCGGTGTTCTCTCACCATATAGGAGACCCACCTGCTCCGTTGTCCGCTATACTATAATGCAGTCTGTTGTCGATTCTTCTGCACTAGCGCTTTGGAAATGGCGTAAATGTAATGAGTTTTCTTTCGAAGTAAACAAATGTTACAGATCTCGACAATTATTACGTGATTTTGAAATCTAATGATAAATAAATGATTCTGATTTGTTCATAATTTCTCTACTTCTACTTTGTTTTGCTGAGTGAGTAAGGCTCTTAAAAAAGCTGTTTAAGCCGTCAACACAACCAATGCGCATATTATGACACCATTGTCCATGGTCGGTGGTGTTCTCTTACATACATTCGAGACCCACGAGCTCCATTGTCCGCTATCGGCTATACCATACTTTATCAGTGAGGCAGTAGAAGTGAAGCACCAATCTGACCTGTATAGCCAACTTGGTGAGTTTCGCCTGCAGCACGGACTTTTCCTTCTTGTGTCCAGATTCAGGCGCTGGTTTATCCCCGGCCGGCGCTACGTGGTTGTCATCCGAGCGAGCGTGGTTAGCGGCCGCTGGTATCCCGTCGTCATCACCTAAACCACCGTCTACTTATGTTAAACTATGCACATATTTACGAGATACTACCAATCACGTGGAAATATTCTTCTAGACGAACGGTTATTGCTATTTAAACAATAATCTTCTTTAAGGGATAGAATTTTGTGGAGAATTATGTAACATAAACAAAAAGTATACAAGAACTTAAGTATTCATAATTTTTAAAAAAAATCTTAAAATCTATATTTTGAACTGGAAATAGTGTTCTGGAAACTAACTGATACCGTATTAAGTGCAGATAGTATAAAAAACGACATCTAGTAGAATATTTTAAACACACCGCTATCACCATGTCTCAACGAGAAATTCCTTATGACAGAAAAAAAAAGAAAAAATAAATATTTTTCAATATTCCTTTATAAAAATCATTTCCAACTTCGCAAGAAAGTAACAACATTTTTTTAGGATCTTGAAGAAATCATTAAAATATTTGATAATATCTAAGTAATTTTAATATGAGGGTAATTTTGAAACATAGATAATAGAAGTTGCTTAATAAAACACACGAAGCGTGAACGTGAAGACAGTCAGACAAACATTGAAGAGGTTTTATTATATAAAGTGTGCTGCAACGTGCTGTATCTAAAAATGTTTTCGGATATAAATACGAATACTAAGTAATAATAATATTACGTGTATAATTTTAAACTAAAATCCAATAATTTATAGCAGATCATTATAAAATTAAAGTAAGTGTTTACTCAACATGTTAGTTTTAGTTAATAAAAAAGCGAAAATTTTCATCTTTACGTTTTCAATTTTAGTAATTATTATCTGAAAACTGAAAATCATTTAAAACTTTTATAGAAATCCTTTAATTTGAAGCATTATGGACTAAATTAATAAAGCGTTAATGCTGGAAGCACAAAATATATGCAAAAAGTTTAGCCGTTTCTCTGTTACGCTTTTACAGTTAAATAGAGAAGGATATTAATTTAGAAAAAATCGCTATCTTATTCAAACTTGACCAATCGTAGTCAAAGTTGGTAAATATTAGCAACAGATGGACAATGTTAGTCATACTTGGTTAAACTTTCTGCATGTATTGCGTCAGTGCTTAGGCCTCGAGGCAAGCAGGGCTGAGGCAAGGAGGCTTACCTGTGAGGCTCTTGCGCTGGGTCCCCTTGCGCTGCTTTTTAGCTTCTAACCGCGCCAATTTTGTCAATCGTATATCCAATACAAGCATACACATTTATGACAACGATATCGGTTTAACATCATGCCAACACGACAGTACCACGATGCGGGTAAATGTGTATGTTTATCGTCATCGGCGGGGGGTGTTGCAGGCCGGGCGGGGTACGGAGGGGTAGGTGGAGAAAAAAATCGGATATGTCACTGTATGGCTCACTATGTGGAACTAACTCTATGGGTAAGTGGCCTGTGGCTATACATAAGATACGGTGCTCAATGATCTATTTAAAAAATGCATCGAAATTTTATTCTTATATTCAATTAGATGACTGTAACTTATGTATACTCTCAGGTTCTATTGCTCAAACAATTGTGCCAAAACAATTAATATAAAGTAATTATAAGAATTTATTTTTCGAGAATGGAGGCAAATGAGCAGGAGGCTCACATAGGATAAGTGATTCTCCGCCCATGGACACCCCCAGTCCTTCCTGGACCGCGGGTGCATTGCCGGCCTTTTAAGGACTACTATTGTACTACTGTATTATATATATTACTTAGACACAACTGTTTAGGTGTTTGCTAATTGCTTTAATGCATTTATTTATTTTATTATATTTAGAAACGAGATTATTTTATATGGGAACAATTTATACAGATAAAGGGATGACATCTATACTAGAAACTACAGGGCTAGGGCATGGGACCATGCTTACAAGACAATATCGGGCATTAGTCAAACACATACACGAACTGACGACAATGTTGCTTAATTAATGTGATTTAAAAAAAAACATAAAATAATCTCATGTGTGAGATTAACTTGGTGAAACTGATCTAGCTAAAATGATATAGGAGACTCTACGGTAATGTTAGCTTCTGTAATTGTGTGAGTTGCTTTTATTTGAGAATTTTATTGATAATTCAGTATACAACAAGACGTTGAAGACGAAAACTGCACCTCGATTGACGTCACACGTGTCTTCCATCTCTTTCACTAGATTTGTTAATATAGTTCCATCAGTGTAAACATATATAATATCAATAAATTGTGTAAGTATGATCCAAAAGTTGAGCCATTAGAGAAAATGGCACGTACAATAGACGTTTTGGCCGATTCTTCTGCATCAGCGGTTTGGAAACGTCGTAAACTTAATAATTATAAGTAAATTTTGTTGATGTCTACAGCTGTTATTAACATATAACGACAAGGATCAAGTGATAGTAAAATCCTATAATAAAAGGTATGGATTGATTTATATTTTGTTGTTCACTAATAAAAAAATACTACCGACTTATAATAGAAGAAAATATTAGGGTATTTTTTCATATTTTATATGAAACAAGTTTAAAGTACATTTTTCTATATTAATTATTATTATTTGTAATAAATATAGCTGTAATATATTAATATCCAGTCTTTGTTATTTTTTTAGGTGTTTTGACAATTTTGGATAAAGAGATGAAACCTATATTTTTCATATTTAATATAAAACAATTTTGTGTATAGATTTAATATAATAAGTTAGATATATGTAAATATATATATACCTATAATATAAAAGAATGAACTACATTTATTTTGGAAAAAGTGTGAAAGAGATGGATAATATATCTACAGGCGAATGAAACCGTCTTCATAATCTTGTTTACTACTCTCCAGTGTTTAATAAGCTTTCCAGATGTACAGTATAAAAACTAGGATATTTATTTCACCAATTTAACCTAAAATTGTTGGGGTCACGGCGTCTAAGAGCATTGCAATCATTTTGCATGTCGCTAATGCACGAACATACTTTGACATCCGGTATAATACGTTAAAAATACAAATTATGTAAAAATTGTATAAAACAAAAACTTTTACGACATAATGTACCTACTAGTTAAAAAACTTAGTATTAGAGTACAAATTTGAATTAATATAAAAAACGACATATTAAAATATTCTTAATCAGAAATACCATCAGTCAAAGCGAAACTAATAAGACTAAAAGCTCCTTCTCACTCATTTCGTGTCCATTAAGTGAGCGATAATATCGTCTATATAGCCTATTTTAGCGTGAACGGTCCTTCTGAGGTAACATTAATAAATCTTTAATAATTTAATTAAAAATACTATCTTCACATTTAAGACACGAAAATTTTAATAAAGCCTAATCAAATAGGATTAAATCTTAATAACCTATCCTAAATCGAAATGAATGCTTAAACGATGTCGGAACAAGAGAGAACTCAGAAGAAACGTTGAAGTTAGCAAAATTAAAGAAGAAAGAAGACACAGACCTTTCTTCATCTGCTTGATTTCCTTCTCTTGTTTGTCAACGGCAGCGCCCAAGAGCGTGAATATAATACCAGCCTGCGAGTTCACACCAACTGCGGTTACCAGCATCTTTCCTGAGCCTGGAATTCATACCATCATCGAATTCAGTCAAAAATGCTTTATAATTGTCTTTTTTTATTCTATAGGACAACAGAGCAGGTGGGTCTCCTATCTGGTAAGGGAACACCGCCCCCCATGGACAACCGCGCCACAGTACGCGTATTGGTTGTTGCCGGCTTTTTACGCCACTCATGCGGTATTTCTAAGGGCCTCCGATATCCTAACTCACTCAGCGAAACACAGTACAAGTACCGTTTCACGTTGATTATTCTGTTCATTATATTGTAGTATTGAGTATTACAAACTACAATAATGTAGATGAAACGATAAAGCTAGCCCATAGACACAAACACGTAACTCATTTTAGTTGAGACAAAGTTCATAATTGATTGCTTTGTTTATTTTTTATCTAAAATTTAAGTGACCTTCATCCTCTGGTTGATCTGATAAGCTCTTATGGCTATGTTGTGTATGTCTTGACACTTACTATTACAAATGTGGTAAGAGTTATCCAAAAAATTGTAATAGTTTAAAATGTTATCTATATTTTCAATACTTTACAAGAACAATTTATGTGTACCGTGTGTGACTTGGAGAGATGGTATTATTATTTTTTAGGAGATAAAAACAATTATCTATGGGTGAAACCCGTCGCCAATTACCACCTTTAGCATCAGATGGCCGCGCATACTTTACCACTAAGTAAAGTTTTTTAAGTAAAGGCACCGCAAACATTTCTAAAAATCGACATCTTCCACTATTTGCGCAATGTCATATTTCTAGCCAAATAATAGTCACATGGGCCTCTGGCTATCTGTCTATAATAATATTAAATTTATTAATATATGGATTTTCAGTAAGTTATAGCAACTGTATTCCATATTCTACATATTTCAATTATATATTTTACAGACTTTCAAAAAATTTAAACGAGTTTATCAATAGCAAATGAATTTTATTCAACGGCCATCGAAAATTACCTTCCATAACGTGTGTCCCGGATAGCACCATGGGATCAAATGACTCTCCCTTCTTCACATGGTCCGATTCGCCCGTTAAAGAAGACTCATCAATCTGAAACGAGTGTATGTTTTTCTATTTATTGCGTAAATATAGCTAAACAAATCCTATTGAAGACTATAAGGGAAACCACATGAAGATAATACTGAAGAAAATAGGAAGGTATCTATGGATGAACAGGTTTTCTTAAACTATAGATAACGATATTCTGATCATATCATCATCAAAAATCAAAATCGATCGATCTTTAGGCAAAAGGTGTGTAAAACGGAACGCTTCGCCTGGGTACTCATAAGACTGTTAATGGCTCGGCACGCGTCGCCTGCCCGTTTCGCTTCCGGCTTACGTGATATTTTTTATTATATTTTGCCTAATTTATACAACATCATTATAAATTATAGCCTATGTATTATTTTGATGAATAAACTAAGTCATTTAAAATTTCATTGAAATCGTTAGTTTTTGCGTGAAGGAGTAACATACATCATTACATACGAAATTTATTAGTAGAATTAATATAACCAATTAATTATTATAATTCATGTACATAAGAGCTATGTTGACACGGAACTTCAGATTTTTAGCATCGATGCCTAAAGATGCCATCGCCCAAGAATTGGCACGAGTAGGGACAAAGCCAGAGGGCAATGTTAGTAATCAATTAACCCACAATTAGCCTAGTAACCGAGTTGTATGAGATAAAAACACCGCATAGTCGTTATCAAATCACTGTAGTGTTATCTCTTATCAATTTGCGTCAATCGCAACGGGACGTGAATCATTTAATGCGACGATTTAAATAAATAATTATTCTATGCATACACATTTCCTCCATCCATCCTTCACTGATATTACGGAAACGAAATTTACCACTTTAAGTCGTACACCCTCTTCGAAAAATTATAAATGCTCTGATAAGCCAAATTATTTATGCAGAATATACAGGTTGACGCAATTTTCATTATACAATACAAACAAATCGTTTTCCACTTCAACGACCTAATATTGGCATTAATAAGTTTTTTTTTGTAAGTGTTTTTTTGTAACAAGTGATATTTAGTGTAATTAAATAACTTATTAAGTATTATTAAAACGTACTAAGAAAATATTAAGTGTTATTAAATAACTTGTGTGATCTTTATCTTGCAATTGTCTTTATCACAAAACCACTTAAGACATCTTACAAAACACGGTGACGTAATGTCGATCGTGACATACCTTCAAGTCGTTGCTCTGCAGTAGGATCCCATCAGTTGGGAGCAGGTCACCATATTTTATCTGGCAGATATCACCCACCACGATATCACTTATGGGTACCTGTTTCACCTCATTGCCGCGTATCACCGCGAACTTGTGTTCACCCTCTATCCGAGATTGGAGACCCCTGAAACGCGTACAGAGTTAATGATAATAATTATTAATAAACTTTTACTAAATAAATAATAGTAAATTGTGTTTATGTGTATGATGGGCGTTGAAAACCGGCGCTCAACCACCTGCGGTGGGCCATACAGCCGAGCGCCGTCCCTTTTTAACATACATGAATGACAATTCTCCACGCGCGTAATAATTTACACTAAAAACATGATTTAAACTCAAAACTCAAAATTGTGACAGATCTTTCTAAAAAAATATGCTTTAGATATAAAAGGGCTTTTTAAATCCAATTATTTGCTTTTTTTATTCTATAGCGGACAACGGAGCAGGTGGGCCTCCTATATGGTAAGAGAACATCGCCGCGTATGAACAACCGCGCCACAGCCGGGCATCTTCACATATTCTTTACATAAGTACAATATGTAAAGAATTATCAAATTTCACAAAAGTAATCAAGCCAATTCACTCACCTAAACTGCCTTTCTTTCGTGTAATCATTAAACGCTGTGACTATTACGACGACTATAACTGATATTAATATTGCAAGACCCTCGATCCATTGGTAGTGACCTTCTTCCTCATCAATATGCCCTGAAAAATATACGACACATGAATATATGGTATAATTTTAATCTATATCTACTGGGTAAAATCATGAATACTGAAATTAAAATATCTGCGCACTTCTCTTAAATAGACTAATGGTATTCATTAACTTTATTAATGTTATTATGTTAACAACTCAGTTTTCATATTTCAGTATTCAATTCAAACTGCGTGACGTTTTTGCATAGTGATTTTTTTTTCGGATAGACCAAATTTCTTTGACGTAACATAACCATCAACTACAGAATCTAACACACACATGAAGTGATCTAGAAGAATAGACAAGTGTTAATCTAGACATAAATCTATTGATCTATTATCAAGCTGTGAACAAAAGTTATTTGGGTTTATAGGAGCATTCTATAGGATTTCAGACTCTTTCTATTACGCCATAGAAATGTCGCTGTGGTAACAATTCTTAATACATTTCAATAAAAACATGAGTAAGAATTCTGAGTAATAATATGATTTAAAGGGTGTGAATATTAAACACCGTTGTAACAGTATCAGCTGAGGAAACAGTTGACCAAAAAGCTAAACATAGTGACTGAAACTGTAAAAATTGTTTTGCAATAATTAATAATAAGTTTTAAAAAAATAACACCTAAAACCATTAAAATTAAATCAAAAATGATATTGATTTTGTGTTTGTATACCATTTGAGAGTAATAAATGCAAAAAACCTAATCATAAATACAAATATATTGTTTGAATAATTCATATTGTAATTTAACTATGTAAAGCCTTAAAAGGGTTTCTTATTTTAAAAAGGTAATTTGGGTTAGCGTGCTGTGTTATAATTTACGATTTGAAATTGTACCTTCGAGTCAATTATTCGTTAAAGGGAAATAAATTGAATAAAACTGTTGTTTTGTTTAAAAATTGAGCATATTACTTGGGCATTTTAGAAAATAAACCTTTCTATTTATACATAAACATATATTTATTAATTATTTTTGGTTGTTTATGTAACTGCGACAAATAACTTACAAAGATCTAAGTAATACTACATTTGAAAGAGTATTCAAACACTTCTCATTCCCAGTATTATCACTGGTTCTCGACAATATTTATTCAAAGCATTATAATAAGGCACAAATACGGAGTATTCTAATTAAAATGTTAGGCACATATTTCTAAAGGTGTCCTAAAAAGCTCACGTTATATTATTATATTAAATATTCGTTTTAGCGTACATTGTTCACGCCGTAGGCATCGTTAAAACTGAGTATTATGCAACCACTTTTGTCCACAATTCTGAGCCAGATTTAATTACAGGCTACCATTTACATTAATATAAAAGTTACTCGACTTTTTCTATTCAACATTTGTGTAAAATTTAAATACACGTTTCCTACCACGAAGCGTGAGATATCGGGTTCTATCCCAACTCCAAATAAAAATTTATAATTTGTTTGCTCTTTTGAATGACTTGACAGAGGCAGAGCGAGAGTCTTTACTCTCTTAACCTTGCGAAAGCCATGCTGACGCACTATTTGTTGTAGCTCGTTAGATTTAACACCACAGGCTTACATAAAAACCCGGGAACACAACTAAAGCGCGGAATCAGGTGCGGTTGTCCATGGGCGGTGGTGATCTCTTATCATAGAGGAGACCCGCTTAATCCGATGCACGCTATATCATGACTAAGCATGGCTTTTATTCATTATGAATGGAATAATATTTCCATCTTTACCAAAACTTACATACTTTACGTACTTACGTACATATTTTTATAAAAATAAAACTTTAATAATAGGCTTCATCGTAATTATTTAATAATAGACCAGCTGTGAAGGATTTAATATCCGTTCTCATTGCAAGGTCATTGGGCAACTCTTTTGGAACATTTGTTAGCATTCTCACGAATTGACGCCTCCTATAATTGACTCATGCGGCACGGACACAAACTTTTATATAATTATTACTTGCACATTATATGTTGATGCAAAATAATTTGGATTTAATATACATATATCTAAAAGACCTAATAGATATTTATACATCATAGTGTAGTGAAACCTGCTCTTTTTATATACAACGAAAGTCATACCATCAGGTAGCTCAACTAGAATCAACGATCCGCTTCCCAAGGATACCCTTAGCGCTGGTTGGGATGCGGATGCGAAGCAGGCCTTTAAGCGAGAGATACACCTTTTTTTGAAGGTTGACGTATTTGTATGTTTTTACTGATCTTTCTTTGTAGGTAACAAAATATCACATTTCTATTCAATTAGAAAGTAAATGATATTTTATTCCGCGTATTATTGACAATAATTAAACACTTCATCAAACACACAGACTAATTTAATTTAATATGTTAAATGAGGTCTTTTAAAAAACTTAAATAAAATCCATTTGTGGTATGAATCATTGGTGTTTTGGGACATATATTAAAGTTAAATTAAATAATTAATTATGATTATAATTTAAGATTATTTATAAAAATAGGGAGGCAAAATACCATAAGTTTAAGTTTTATATAAATTTTATGAGCAAAAGTAATTTTGTATAAAATTTCGGTTACACAGCTGAAAGTCATCGTTTCTTAATCCTTAAGGGCTTGAATTCCCCGTCAATGACTAAGAGGTAGAATTTTTCTAAACACAACAGCAAGTAGGTATAGGTAGGTATAGGTACATACATCAAATACATTTTATGAGCCTTTTTATTCATATAATGTAGAATCCCTTCAGTTTTGTTTAATAATGACATTGAATTAAATTTGTTGAACATTACCGTGTAGTCCATTAAGGCAAAAGGCTGAATGCGAATCTAACCTCTTTGATGTACATACCATATATTTCTAATCACAAAACACCTCGAGAAATCAAGCATTAAGTGGCGTATATTAAACACAAACATATACAATAGCTTTTGAACTATACAGTGTAAATAAAGCCTTGTGAAATTAGTGCATTGAAGTGTAGTGTTAATACCAGAAAAGCAAGACGGCTTCTAAATCCGCAAACGACATTCGGAAGTGATAAAAATTATCAACCACACAGTAGTTGCTTTGTTTGAACTTTCTGAGCAACAATTACTGGTTAGAGAATTATTTCAATTTATATCGAACTTACTACGGTCTGTCTATGTTTAATATACGCCTAACTATAGGACCAGGGTTGTGCAGGAAATCACAAAATGTACACCAACATCTTACCAATACTGTCTAATGATCCAATAGACATATAAAAAGAACACATAATATTATATACTCTTAAGCACACTGTTAACACTCAACAAATGATTTTCCAATACAAAAAACATCACAACAAAATATATGAACCTAGACGAATTGATTTAATAATAAGAGTGAAAGAAGAGAGTTTTTACTTGGTTTGCTATCACTTCCACAGGTATTTTTTGTAAATGGATAAAATTATGCATCATGTATAGTATATCATAGTATGTTTATCTAAGGTAATATCTACATAATACTTAAATTCATTCCAATATAAACTTTGCTAAGTCAGATTCTTTCTTCGCTCAGGCGGCCCTCCCTAACGCGACGGCCAAAGCCAAGGTTCGAGTCTCGGGAGACGCGCTTGCGCCAGTCGAGGCACCGTTGCCATTTAAAAAAAACATACTTTTTTATAGTAAAGCGGACAACGGAGTAGGTGGGTCTCCAATTTGGTAAGAGAACACCGCTGCCCATGAACAACCGCGCCACAGTCTTAGTGTTCTGTCTTATTATTGCAACGACCGATGCACATAAAGAAGACAATGACAATTTTAGAAACATTTGAATAAGTTAACTAATGTTTATAAGTAAGGTGAGTATATATTTAAAATAATACGCGAAAGCCCTTCGCCGAATGCCAGTGAACATCATCGTCAGGTAGGTAATATTAGAAACATCTATATGATTTTTACGGCACGCAATAAAAAGGTCGCATCACGAGAGCGATAAAAAAGAACGCATTATAATATATATTGAAGCTGAAAATCGAGTTGAATCGACGAAATAAACCGAGACCATAAAGTTTGATGAGCTTTGCTGCATTGTGCTGAGCTCTGCCAATATTTCATATCCATTACGATAGGTTAATACCTCGCACGGGCCTAATCTCCGCGCTATTAACTACTAAATTCCAAATATCCATTAACCACTGACGCAGTGTTTGTGTGTCTGCCTCTCCGAAATTAATCGTTCCAATTTTGATGATTTTTATGCGATCCTGATATACTTCAGGTATATATTTACCCGTGCGCCATTCTAATGAACTAATTGCGCCGGCTCGCCCGAAGTGATACCACACACTCACAGCATGAAACAGTTCTTGTAGCTATGTCTTTCGATGAGTGAGTGCGGATATCGACTCAAATGTAAGAAGCCGGCAACTATCAAGTCAAGTCGGTGATTTCTTACCATAGAGGACACCTTTATTACCCGCTATATAAAAAAATGTTTATATATGTGTATAGGGCTTAGATCATACTGTGATGAAGCCTTTATAGTAGTATAATGAAATATTCTTGCTTTTAATAACCATGTTTTATTACCGGAAAAAAAATATTTCTACTATTTTACGTCGCAGAAAAGAATTCAGACTATAATTAATACATACGACTTCCGAATTAATTTAAGTAAATAGTTATTATTACGTAAAATGTCTCTTAAGCATATAATCTATAATGATAAATTTATAAGTTCCCTATTTATTTGGAAGTGCAACATACCAAGCAAAACAAACAAATCCTTCAATATATATATCAAAGAAACAATTGCTCCTAGTTGTCCTTCTAGGTCATTATGTTGTAAATACATAAATTTACTCACAAAATACGATTTCGTTTCTCTAATTATTCAGAATTAACATCTAAATCTTTACAGGTACCAACAGAGATACGTTTAAAAACTTCTCAATTGCCCATTAGATGAGGTTTGTCGTCTTTCAAATTAATTTCCTATTTGAAAGAGACAAAACCTAGTTGAGGTGTTTTAAATTTAACATAATAATGTAATTTCTAAAGATGATCGACTCACCAATATCACTTTCGTCTTCGGACGGTTTGTAGAAGCTCAATCCCAACGAGACCACGGCTGCCACTTCCAGAATGATGAGCGTGACGTCCTGTAGCGCCTCCCATACCAGGGTAAGGAAGGTTTTAGGCGGCTTCGGCGGGATCAAATTGGAACCGAACACTTCCCGCCGGTGCTGTAGGTCTGCTTTTGAACCGCTAAGACCTGTGAACAAATACGAGTCAGTTAATAATAATAATAATATGTAAAAAGATCGAGTCGCTGAGCGAACTTTTTTAATGGTATACGGGACAACAGATCAGATGTGTCTCCTATATTCTAAGAGAACACCGCCGCCGATGTTCAACCGCACCACTGTCCGCGCATTGGTTGTATTGCCGTCTTTTTACGCCACTTAAGCGGCCCTTTAAGGTCCTTCTATATCTTAACTCGCTCAGCGAATCTCAGTACAAGAGTAACTACAACTACGCTGAGTATTATGTAAACCCGTCACTACGGACGAGCAGGCCCAACTTGTGCGTCAACATATGCTTCAGCGTGGTAAAACGTTACCCATAGGAGATCCAGGCTAGCTAGAGAGGGACAGATATTGAAAAGGTTGAAGGCGGTACATGCCACTGTTACTAACAATAGCTTATGTTAATAGGACGTACAACGGGCTATAACAAAAAATATCAAATATATTTCATGAATTTGTGTATGGGGACGCTAAAACCAGCCCTCCACCACTTGTGGCAGGGCATACAGTTTTCACTTGCCTGATGCCCATATTTAATAGACTTAAGCATCAGTACCAAATACTTTTCTCTTTCTTTTATCATATAAAACCTGACAATATTCTTCGATTTTTTTTAAATTTCTAAATAACATCTACCTACGTATGAGTTCTAAAACTTCGGTAGCAGCAAATCAATCGTCTATAAAATAAACACGCGCTGAGACTAAGCACTAAAAATATTCAATAAAAGACAGATTCTTAAACGATCAAAGCTCACACAGCGATATACAATAAAATGAACCTTAACAAAATAGAAATAATCGTCAATTTTAATTGTTAACAAATACTATAAAAGATCAAAGTCGTATTGGAGCTGGAGATCAAAGGGACCGATGCGTACGTGTATGAAAACAAGGGTGGCTACAGACGTTATACAATATAATTACACTTAACGAGTTATTAATCTCGCCTATGATTTCACACAGGGAAATTGCAGAGAACATTTTTTATTGAACCTTAAAGAATAAGACTTACAGATTGCATATTGCTACTAAGTATCAACCAACCACTCAACATTATAAATTTCTGTATTATCCTTGTAACACAGTATAAAGTGTGCGCACAATTTAATAATTAGTTTATACTATCAATGAATCTTTATGTAATAAACTATTGCTTTGATGAATTACTTTATTTTAACACTTTACTGCGTAATATTAAACATTTATCAATATCGGTGGGTTGTGATGTCCCGATCGCTTGCTCAACTCGTTACACCTATCAATGGCATGTTTTACGATTATCGATCTATATTTACCGCCTTTCTCGCACGCTGGATCGTTACATAACATAACTTCATGCCCGTGGTATCACTTAGGGCGAGTCGGCCCAATTAGTGCGTCAGCATATATATGCTTCAACATGGTTCTCCCACGGGTGCGACAGTATTAAGACACTCGCCCGGCCAATGTCGAGTCCTTCCATAGACCGAATAAATTATAATTGAATTAACATTATAATTTATAACTTTTAGGACCGGGATTCGATTCCGATACTTATCGCTTCGTGATAAACTCATAAAACCACTTAGTTATAAGGCTCTCAAAGGCGTTTCTTGAAAACGTTGTGTCAACTTTGAGAGATAAATGATTGAGTTACATGTAGAGCCTGGTAATGCCTTTAAAAAAAGCGCGACAGGATATATCTAACTTCATAATGTATGTGGCACAACAACGCTTGTCGAATAAACTAATATTTCATACGTTTCTTTGTTTATCCTGTAGGTAGGGAAGAATGGGCACGAAACATTTTAGCATTTATCATGCATCGGGATCTGTTAAGTGAGTGATGTCGGAAATATACTAAATAAAAGACCTCTATTATAGGGCAATGTTATTTAACATCATTGTTTAGTATTTTCTGTGTATAATCAAATTTAAAAAATCAGTCATTTGTTACAACCGTCCCCATGCCAGGGTCGGTTGACACAGTGTCTGGGGTCAATTGAAACACGTGCAAATTATAACAAATATATAATCAAATATCATGTTTATTAATCATGTAATAACACTTTTCGAATCGTTCTGGCACATTTGACTATCACAAATATTTTATTAATTAATATATATGCATACATATTGTTAGATACAATTTCATTCCTTAAAAGTTTATAAGTGAAAACTTATTTAATTTAAAAGAGTGAATTTTAACATAAATTAAAAATTCCCTAAGATTTATAAATTTGTTATATAGTTATCGGTGTAAGTAGATTATAAAATTTAAAATTATTAAAAGCTAATATAACGATTAGATTTAAAATTAATGATGAGTTAAGTTCAAAAACATTGTATTTATTTTGTTCTTTAATGGCAATAGTTATGAATAGTAGTTTAATTAAATATTAATATATTATTGTAGCAATCAATTAATATTCAGATTTACGAAAGCCCGGTGGTAAATTATTGTATATAAGACATTTTTTTTGTTTCAAATAGATAAATACCATTTCTAAAATTGAAATAAATAATACACTCTCTTTCGTATTGTACGTATAAGAAAAAGGTCTTTTTTATAAAAAAGGGAAGCAAACGAATAAGAGATTCATCTAGTATAAGTGGTTTCAAAATCCTAGACATCCTCAGCTGGACCACGAATGCATTGCCGGTCAGTTGATATATAGGTCTAAATGTACAGTGCATCGACGTGGCAAAATGTTTGCATAATAACAAAACATGCGTTCAATTATTCATAAAAATAATGAAATTCTTCCCTTTTTTCCCTGACCACAGCATTACAGCCCATTCTTATTGTTATAAATCGGCCTTATCCAAAAAAACATCAGTAAATATGGTAATTAACTCGCACGAAATTTCGTAAGCCATACTAATAGCAGTTTATCGGGTTCATTATAATTAAACCAGTTTTTTAACGATATTTTCGCAAAACATTAACAGCCGCTCGTTTTATCGCCTATAAACGCGAACGCATCCCATACGGAACGCCGTATGGGATGCGTTCGGTGAATAACACTTAATTTTTTTGAGATTTATAAGTTCTACGAGTCATTTTAGCAAAGTGCCAGGTTCTAATTCTAGAATTGTCACACAAACTTGCTAACCGAAGTATATTTTATTACTAAAAAACTAACATAAATACTAGCTGAGCCCTGATAGTTTGCCTCCCATTTTTAAATATAAAAATACATTTGACGTACAATGACTGCAATAAGGTTACTATCATCATCAACCCATCCAAGTCCACTGCTGGACATAGGCCTTCCCCAAAGACGCCCACCCGCTGCGATCTTGAGCGAACTGGATCCAGCGGTTGCCTGCGACGTCATAGGGGTGTTATTTGCCTTAATCACCACGCTTGGCAGGCGGGTTGGTGATCGCAGAATATCTGCTTTATATAGTAACTAAAATATCTTATTTATTTTTAGCTTTAGTAGCGCTAAGCTTCTTTCTGGTAGTCAGGGATGATTTCAGGCAACGAGTAATAATTTCAGATAATCTTGCAATATTTATTACAATATATAACATATATTTTTAAGTAAGTAACAAGCAGCCTTATTTAAAAAGCTTTACTTACAGTAAACTGTATTAAAGAATTCTGTAAGTCCGCGTAGATTATTAATAGTTCAGCTGAAGGCGTATAAGACGAATAAATATAACAAATAATTAATGAAATTTAAAAATATATTATATTTACCACTGTTAAGTAATCGTTTGTAATTACAACTTGCTTGTTTTGCTATGTTTGTTTAGGTAAAATAAAATAAATAAGACTGTGGTGAACCAGCCTAAACTATTTTTGTTTCCGCTACCAGTGTAGTGATTTAAAAAAAATATAAAGTAAACTCACATAACATTATAACATATTAATGTGTGTAAAATAAATGTAAATATTTATGTTAAAAAAATAAATAGGTGTACAACACAATAAGGTCCTGTACGCACTACGGAAAGGGAAACAATAAATTTAACGGCGCGCCCAACCCGGTTCCGAGGCCCGACTTGAGATCACAGAGATTACATTTTATCGTCATCGTAAAACCGAGAGATACTCATATTAATTATCAAAATTGCGAACAACTTTCGCCCTCTTGAATATACAAAACCGTTTCTTCACATTTTATGGGAAAAGGGTTTCTGTGTCTCGACTTTATTAAGTACCAGCTTATCTTACTTATCAAGAGATTTCATCTTCTTTGTGTTTATCAAACACTAGTGGATAATTATGAACCCTCAGCGATCTTTGGACCCCACATGAGCGAGTAGCGTCTGTGAGCCCGTGGTATCTCTTCGGACGAGCCGGCCCATTTAGTGCGTCAGCATATGCTTTAGCATGGCTCTCCCACGTGTGCGACAATATTAAGACACTCGCCCGGCCACTGTCAAGCCCTTCCACTAATCCGAATAAATTATAACTGTCCGGACCCCGGACAGAAATTCAAACCCGATACCTATCGCTTCATGGTACACTTTTAAAACCATTAAGCTAAGCGAGGTTCTCAAGGTATTTATAATTTTGATTCTATCAACAATGTAAGGCAGAAAAAACTTCAAGGCTTTAGAAGCAAACAACTTGGTACATAAATTTAAAATATATAAATACAGTTTTTGTATTACCAGGATTTTCATATTGAAAAAATATATTTGCTGCCTTTAAAAAATATACTCCAGAGGCAGAACACGCGACGAATATTGGACGCGTGACCAATTAAGCAACGAACGCGGATATAAAAAATATTCTGAAAAAAAAAACTGTTAGTCAAAAGCGAAAAACGTGAAGCTCTACATAAAATTACTTATTTCTAGGTAGTTGTATATAACCCATCGGACGTTTTGCCTCAATCAATATTTAATTCCGATTGATAATTAAAAAATAAATATGTTATCTAAGGTGACATTTCACAAAAATAGCGTTCATTTATTTTAAATTTTCATAGAGTAGCGATTTTCCTTTTTTTTCCTCATCAGAACATTATACAATAAAAAAATCACATAATTAATCCATCCGGTCGTACGAGATGCTGTGAGTAATACAATTGAGGATTCATTTATACTGCGTTTTATATTTTATTATAACATTTACATAAATAAATTGCATTACGATGTATAAGGCTTGATGTAAATAAAAACTTCCACACGTATTGAACAACGTGCCAAAACATTCGTCAACGATGCAATAAAATTAAGACGCGTCGAATGAATAACATTATTTTCGATTCGAAGATCGGCTTTTTTAAATGGAAACGATGGCAAACGAGCAAAAGGTTTAGAGCCCCTTGCAGGGCCGCGGGTGCGTTGCCGCCTTTTAAGGTAAAGGTACGCTCTTTTCGGTTTTCAGGTCGAATTGGTTTGGAAATACCTCTGCACGAAGTTGATTTCATAGAGTGGGCGATCGCGACACAATATGAGTTACAAATAACAAAATATTTAATATTTTCCTATACAAATGTTGATATATTTTATGGCCTAGTTTAAAGTATATGTTAGAGGTAAATGTATAATTAGAGGCGTCATTGGCCTGCGGAAGTGCAGCGTATATTACAGGACGTGTGTATTAACATGACAAATTCAGTCATGGCTGAATCATACACATCGAAATGTGTATGAAGTCAGAGATGTGTTGGTGAAAAACCATTAATTTATTTATTTTATGTTATTTGATGACTAAACAAAACTAACGTCATATTGTGTTATTATTTTGTAGGATACAATTATAGATGTCAGTTCTGTAGCTTTGAAGCTACAGAACATATGGTACATTTGATATAAAAAAAATATAACTTAACATCATTGGTGTTTTTTAAGGTCAAAATGCATAAGTCGAGTTTTTTGTACTGTATGTATAGCGGACTCCGCACGAGTCTCCTGATGGTAAGAGAACATCAAGCCAAGAACAGCCGCGTCACAATCCGTGCTTTTGTGAGTTGCGGGCTTTTTATGTCGTTTGAGCATAATTTCAAGCGAAACACAACACAAGTACTGTTTCATGTTGATATTTTGTGAGGCGGACCAATTAGTGCGTCAGCATGACTTTCTCACGGGCGCGGCAGCGCTAAGACATTCAAATTCAAATCATTCAAAACATTAACTTTTTTACTATGGTTAATATAAAAATTGTAGTGTATTTAAATATACTGTGTACTGTAAGTGCAGTGTACTTAATGAAATTCAATCGGTCAATGCAAATCTCACCGGTACGAATATAACACAACACAGACTCAAACAAATACAGACCTTAAAATAAGAGGATATAGCTGAAAATCGCAAATCTTACGACGAGATTGCGGAAGACGTGAAACCAAATATAAATGCCAGTGCAGATACAAGTACCGCGGTGAGGGAAAAACGATTTATATAGGAAATTAGATATTTGTCAATGTACCGCAAACTAGTGTTCTGTTTCAGGACATATGGAACAACTTGTGGATATTCTGTAATTAGATACAGCCTTAAGAGATCCCGCTTTGCCGTGTTTGAGATTAATTAGAACAATACAGAACTTCAATTCAATCCACAACTTATTGTCTTTAATATTTACAGGTATGCAAGCTGGGGATAAATGTGCCCATGGGAGGTGGACCACTTATCATAGATGAGCTTCCAGCTTAAGATTGTTTTTAAAGTATTAATAACTGGGAAAGATATTTAATTGTGAGACAAATATTTCATAATCTTCAAATGTCACAGCAGAAAGTCAACTATCAAATAGAAAAGGACTCAGGAAGCAATTACATTTGGAGCAACGGGACAAACTTAGAATTCAAAACACGAAGCACTCGAGTGGATCTCCGGAGTTATGTAAACTGACGTGAATCCACGGGGAACGTATATATGGAACAGGGTTGCTAAAACTCGTTCATTGCTACTGGAATTATTCAAGAAAAGCTTGATAACTTTCATCTGCTACGAAGCGGTGATTATATATAGGGTTTAAGATGGAAAAAGAAATCCTAACCCCACGGACTTCTCTCAGCGTAATTGCCACTTGAGAGATAAAAGCTTCCCCGCGCGCACTATAAATAGACGAAGCAATAACGTTATCTGAGTAACATCACCGGAGTTACACATACGAAGTGGCAGCCCTAAATCGCAGGCTACACGAGAAGGGTTACGTAACTAAATTGCGAGGCCCGTTGTTACCGACCCAACGAACGTCGGTTTAATAAAACGAACGGGCTGGATTGTTTCAGTGCGCCCTATTAATGCCAGTTCATGAATCAACGTAAAAACCATTGTGCCCCCAATGTTATTCCGAAAATAGCTCCTTTTTAAGATTATAAAAACCACCGGTTATACAGTTCGCGGTGTTTTATTAGCGCACCAAAACGTTAACTATTTTTAATTGTATTGCGGGGAACGGAGCAGGTGGGTCTCCTATATTGTAACAGATCACCGACGTACATAGAAAGACAACCGCGTTACAATTTGGTTGTGTTGTCGGCGTTTTACTCCGCTTTAACGGCATCAAGGGCCTCCAAACTATTTCACGTTGGGTCAATTTTTAGAAAATTCTCCACATACCGATCGAGTTATTACAGTGGTTAGATGTATATTTCACATAAATAAACATATCATACGGAAACATAAAACAAATACATTCTGACGCAACTGTTTACAAGTATTATTCGTAATTAATATTATTAGAATAATAGTAGCTGCGAGTCTGGAGGTATTATCGTCACACGCCGCATTGACGTGCCCGGAGCGTCAAAAACTTGACGACGTCATGAAAAATTTGTACATTTCTCAGCGCCGACGACGGCGACCGGACAATAATAGAATACCGAATCTCTGTTAATCTATTGAACACCAGGTCGGAAAGATGAAATTTAAACGTATAAACATATTGAAGTATACGTTCCAACGATATTGTATTGATATGATTGTCATCACATGACCAGTATCCAAACAGCCGAAAGAACAACTGGGATATTTGGCAATGCTCCTATAGTGAATGATAGATCGCCGAAATCTATTAGTAATACGTATCCGATACAAGTATAACTAGTAACAGTAACATGGAGTACAAAATATTAATCGATGTAGACCTGTGCGTCCGTGCCAACGTCAAGGAGACCAGCGACGTTGAACTATCTCGCGTCGCTGCGTGTACCGAGCCAGCGTTCACAGGAACGAAAGCCAATGAACTAAGAGAGCTCATTGAGAATGGTCACCTACTGGCACCGGCGGTTGCCAAAGGGCAACAAGGCAAAAGCACACAGTAGGCTAACGTATGAAGGCATTGGCTTGGCAACGTTTGACGTCGCAGCTATTTAAGCATATGTACAATACAGAATTATGTCACAAGATGATACGTGGGTTTTGACGGATATAGCACAAACTGAAATAAATATTAATAAAAACAATAATGTATGAAACGCTCGTTCGTGACTGGGTCACGTGAATGCGCCCAAATAAGAACACGCAATAGACCTTGCCAAATTATGTAGTATTATTACAAAAATATATCATATTGAAGATTTTTTTCTAAAGACATTCATACAACCGAAGCGCGGCTTGTGCCGCCGGTGTCCACGGGCGGCGGTAATCTCTTACCATAAAGAAACGCTTGTTTCATTGCCGGCTATATCATAAAAAAACCCTTTTGTATATTTTGTTTGACACAATTCAACAAAATCGTCGCAGGGACAATGTAACATAAATGAGCCATATTCAATATAGAAGTTTTTATGTGTTCCAAATTCTATTCATTCATGATTTTGATTTTCAAATCCTTTGACATTTTCGTAAAGCAGCAAAGTCGGTCCATGGACGAGATAGGAATGGACCAAAGCCAAAAAAGAGTACACGATAATTGATAAACTTGTTTAAGGTCGGCTAAAGTGCACTCATGTAAAAAAGTAAATGTACACTAAAATGCATGGAGGTCCAAGAGGGAGGTCTACGTGCAGCAGTGGACGTCTTACGGCTGAAATGATGATGATGATGAAAGTGTACTCAATCTTTCGAACTTGCTGTTGCAATTAATCATCTTAGTGACATACACATATGCGCCATTTTACAACAATAGAGTGAGAAATTTCCAAGAAACACGAATTCTTAACCGAAATCGAGTACACAATAAAGGAGCGCACCGCTGAAATTACTCATGAATGGCTTTTATTAGCGCTGTTGTGTAATGAAACCTGGGGCGAGAGTGTACATTGGCTTTATCGCTGTACAACACGATACCCGTGCTTATGAAAACAATCAGCTAATTGGCTATTGCAGCCAAATGAAACAACTCACGGCTGCATTCGTCAATCACGCATTTCTATTTATTGCTAGTAATATAAGGAAGTGTCGAGCCTATAAAAGACAGTAAATACAGCCGTCTTGCTCTTTCGAATTATAGTTAACGACTGAAACAATAAAACGCTTCCTTTGGTGCATTGGAGCTTACCGCTTCTGCAACAGTAGGTTTTTTTAATGAAAACAGAGGTAAATGAACAGAAGGCTCACCTAGAATAAGCGGTCTTTCACCCTTGAACATCCCCAGCCCTTATCGAGCCGCAGGTGCATTGTCGGCCGCTTATCGTTAGGTAAGGTTCTTTTGTTGTATTGTTTTGAAAATGCCTCTGCATGTGCGGCACAAAATGCCTTAAAACGCTTTCAGCTGTGGAACGACAAACATCGTGATACGGATGAAATTTTGTATTCTGCCTGAAATTCAGCTGCTATCAATCCAAACAACTAATTCCCTGTGATTAATACGATATAAGATACTGATGGAACCGACATCTCCACGCAACGACAAAGAATCTGATCGTCGACGCTTCGAGCCGCTCTACGCTGAATGCTATCGGAAGTAATACTCCATGTGAAGCCAAATTTGCGTTCTATAGTTGCAAGCGATGCACAGAAGTGAAGCATCGAAAATTGCTTAGGATATCATTGAGTGCGCGTTGTTCACGACTCTCCGGCAGTGACCTCGCAACAGCTTTCGATATTGTGAACGGTCTGTTTCGGACGCTCCCGACCTATTTCAGTCAGCGACGCTTTGAAACAATGAAGCCGGTGAGCAAGAAAGGGACAGGTGTTACGTTCGCGACGCACGCTCGAGCGGGACGGAAAGGAACCGCGGGCGTCACGCGGCGAGATCGCATAGTACCCCGCTGAGTGCTATTTCTGCACGTCGCGAAACATGTCTCGGAATTCGATTCTATGTGTCTGGGAGCATCAGAAATCATGTGACTAATGATGCTTCGAATACTTTTCACATATTCACGGGGTGGCTGAGGGCTCGGACGAGTGCTGAATCGATAAGGCATATTTTGTATTCCAGGGGAAGCGATGACGCAACACGAGCGGGGCCACTGCCTTGGTGTGACATCATCATGTTATGTGACTTACGCGAATACGACAACTGATTGCCAAAATTGATGAATAAATCAATCAGTTTGTCATCGCTGAATTCCACAGTAACTCCATGTTGTAACGTAAGATTATATAAAATTACGATATAGTCAAGAATAATTTAAATGTTACGCTTTAATACTTAATTAATTTAAATAAAATTACCTATTTCTGTCCACTTGGACAGAAAAAAGAATTACACTGAATAGTGGTCTTTAATTGTTTCAATGATTTCTCATTTAATTATATATATTTCGGGAAAGAACAGTTACTTTACATCTCTTATATATTTACTAATATTATAAAAAGAAAATATTTATTTGATTGAATTGAATACGCTACAAAACTACTCGACGGATTTGTAAAATACTTTCATCTTTAGGAAGATACACTATATTCGGGTTATTGTATTAAAAATAGGTATCCCTACTAATACGCCAATGCATAATAAGTCAAGTTATAAAAAATGAGCGAAGAAATTATTCACCTCGCGTGCGCTGTGCAACGTTTTTGTAGAATATACTAGTGTAATTATCTACAAAAAATGTCGCGACAGCATATCTGTTCAGTTTGTTTTTTATTCTATAGCGGAAAACGGAGCAGATATGGAGCAGATCCTATATGGTCAGAGAACACCGTCGCCCGTGAAAAATCGCGCCACAGTCCGCACATTGATGGTGTTGCCGGCTTTTTACCCCGCTTAAGCGGCGCTTTTAAGAGCCTCCGAAATTCTGTGAGCTCGTAGTTGTGTATTTTTATTGAAAATTAATTAAAATGCCCTTGAGAACCCTCAACAAAAGTGCGTACTTATCCTTAAAACGCCGGCAACAAAAACCCACAACCCAGCAGAATGTGTCCATGGGCAGAGGTCTGCTTATATTATGTTTCCTTCCATAATATAATTGATATAATAATACAATATTCATAAAATGATAATATGAAATTAACAGAAACACTAAATTATGTTGCTCTGTAAAAATAAGAGAATTTTATTATAAATTGTTTACAACTACGCCAGAATTGTTGGCCGTGCTCATCTAAAATATTACAAACGGAAACACCACGCTCAGCCGTTCGAAACTTAACCGAATCTCTCAATTTTGTCAAAATCGGCCGCGTTCATCGCGCGTTAAGTATCCGATGAGGCGTGGGCTCATTTATCTGACAGCTATGTACTGCCATGAGTGTTGTTCGGCAATAACCCGCGGCATCTGTAAATAATATGATGTAGCGCCTGTATAACGAGCGCGGTTAACGCGTGTTGGGAACACTTCGCCTGTTTGTTGTAACACGTACACAAGGCACTGGACGGCCATCGCCCGTTGTATCCCACTAGGCGGTATTCATATCGACCGTGGAAATAAATTCTCCAGAGGAAAGATCTGTCAACTGAGCTTTGCAACTAAAGCTTATAAGGCTATCACGAAGCGAGTGGTATCGAGTTTGCCGGAATTATATATTAAAAATGTATAGTTTCTTACATATAATATAACAGAGTCGGGTATTTTCAATTGAAAATCAATGGCAAATAACTAAATTTATCCTATTAAGTTATATTAATATTATACATAAAATGCATAACTTAATTTATGATTAATGCGGTCTTTGGAAGAACTGGGCAGTGGCCAGCTGTGTGTCTTAACACTGCCTTACCAGTGGGACAGTCACATAAAACAGGCAACGCACCAAAGCGCGGATTGTTGTGTGATTGTCCATAGGCGGCGGTGATCTCTTACCATACAGGAGACCCGCCTGCTCCGTTGTCTGCTATATAATAAAAACGGCTAACGAATTCTAACTATACAAAA
>DWCF01000339.1:0-50254 GCA_018230265.1 Delias oraia
CAATTATCTACAAGGGCACGTTATCAGAGGTAAGTATAATTTGAAACAGTCGAGTGAATGAAGCCAGTGGTCATATATTGTGGATTTAAGCTTATACATTTTCTTATGTTTGATATTTTAGGCAAGAACTTGTTCCCATTTGCCGCTGTCCTTGTAGCCGTATGGGATACTCTAGCTATGAGTAACGAACTTAAGAAAAAGAGCATGTCTGTCACGTTCAATGCAGTGAAGTTCTTAACGCAACCTGTATTGCATGAAGGACGCCAAATGTTTCTTACCGTGGCATTGCTAAGAGGAACAGGAAAGTTTGAGGTAAACATTGCGGACAAAAGACTTAATTATCATTGAAATTAATGTTAAAATTCCTAACTTGAAAGAAAATTTCCTCACATATTTTAAAAATATTTATTACAACGGCTTCAATTATTAAATATTTTTATTATTAAAGAAAAACTTGAAACAATTATTTTTCAGGTCATAAATGAGAACATGATAGTTGCAACGGGCTATGCTGAGATTGATGTGAAGGAAAAAAGTGAACGATTGTTTGAATTATCTGTTGATACCAAGGAAGAACATACTTTAAAATCAGATGATATTTATAAATTGCTTTACACTCGTGATTATCAGTACAGGTAATAAAACCTAGTCTCCCATAAATGAAGGATGTTAAATTATTTAAAAAATATTTCATCATTCGAATACTGGTTTATATGAGATCATCAAAGCATGTAGAGGAAGTACAATTTTCGTATGTATTTTTTGCAGCGACAAATTTCGCAGCCTTCATTCAGTTAATACTTCACTTACTCACGCTGAAGTTTCATGGGATGACAATTGGGTTACTTTCATCGATGGTCTGATACAGTTGAATACCTTAAGACTCTCTCATAATACTATTTCGCAACCTGAAAGTATAAAGGAAATGACTATCAACATTAACAGGCACAATGAGAATACTGACGGAAGACTAGTAGCGGCTGATATAATAGACCTCTACGATTGTATACGGTAAATTATGTTATATTTTGTAATTTTATATGTCAAGCTGAAGAGTTTAAATCATACAGCCAATCTGTTACCACGGCAGAGAAATATATGTTATCAAAGAATAATTATAATATTTAATAATCAAGAATCGGGAGTGTGCATACAAGAGCGTTTTGTTAGAACGTACGACCGAAAAAGTGTATAAGAGT
Organism: Delias oraia; assembly: GCA_018230265.1. Taxonomy (NCBI): domain Eukaryota; kingdom Metazoa; phylum Arthropoda; class Insecta; order Lepidoptera; family Pieridae; genus Delias; species Delias oraia. Next base: position 1,200 of record DWCF01000339.1, read on the forward strand.
TTTCCTTCCAGGTCTGGTGGTGTAATTATACAAAATTTAAGGTTCCGTGACATGCCAGTAAATAACAATGGAATAGTTAATATGAAATGTCGTCAGTTTGTCCCGCACTTCATGCATGGAAAGTCAAATGTAAGTATTTTGAGAGACTCGTAGCTTTATGGTTTTAAAAGTGTACCATGAAGCGAGAGATATCGGTCTCTGGAAGGACTTGACTGTGGCTTTATATTGTTGCACCAGTGGGAGAGCTACGCAAAGTATATGCCGACGTACTACGCATTAATTGGGCCGGCTCGTCTAAAGTGATACCACGGGCTCACAGAATACTCAGCGTGAAACGGTACTCGTACTGTATTTCGCAGAGTAAGTGTGGATATTGAAGGCCCTTAAAGAGTGCCGCTTAAGTACGACGTAAAAAGTCGGCAACACAACCAATAGCGCGGACTGTGGCGCGGTTGTACATGGGCGGCGGTGTTCTCTTACCATATAGGAGACTCGCCGGCTCCGTTGTCCGTTATGGAATAAAAAAAAGTTTTAAATAAAGATATTGACACCGATTTGAAGCCGAAGACATTTATTTTATCTTAATAGCTAAAAATTGTGAAATCAGTTTTCAAAACGTCATCATATTTTGCGTCGGGAGTATAAAAGTGAGAGAAGTCAAAATAAAACAGGATCCTGAAGAAGTGTAATACAATAACGACTATTCATAATAATTGCTATTACAGGAGTTGACTGCCCTCTATGTTTACCTGCAAATACTGGCTGAAAACGTTGAAGAAGACGAAATCAATGGAGTGGAAATTATTGAAAATGAAAATGGGATCTCCAAATACATAGACCTTGGTAACGTGGTTCGAGATATTCCTGGAATAAAAATGAGATACACCACGATTAGTATTAATCATTTTTACGAGAAAGGTTTAAAAAAAGACATCAATGTTGTATTCGTCAATAATTTGTCCAACAATGATAGGGTAAGTGTTGATCTATAGATCAAACAAAGTATTTAAAGGGTATTCTTACACAACACAACTTTAAACCAGCTACCATGAATCATCATACACCTATGTTTTAGAAGAGGTCCTGCAACCCTGCTGATAAAAACCAATTGATAACTATTAAACTCGTTCTTTGATATAGTCATATTAAAATTTTTAGTATTACGTTTGAGTTACGTAGTATATATCCAAACATGATATAACTCGTATATCTGACGAAATCATCCTATATTTGCAGATAATCAAAGCGTTTGACAACTATCTTCCTCCTAACACTTTGATAGTAAACAAGGAAACCCGCTCGGGAAATAATGTAAGGCCAACATCATTGTACACCGTCTTATGTGATCGCAATATTGAGGATCAATTAGTGGTCCAACTAATTCGTTGGAAACCAGATAACTCAATTGTTGGGTCGAGTGCTGTGACAGTGCATTCCGATTCCTGTTTGTCTCATTTAACTTCGACATTAAACTTCTTACCTCCCAATCAAAAATTAATGCTATTTTCTTCATATCCACCTATACCACATTTGGAGGCGTATGTCAAAGAGTGGAGGAAAGAAGGGCGTAAAGTTAATCTTATAATGGTAAACCATACCATTGATGAACAAAAATTTATTGACGAATTGCCGAAAACGGATTTAGCTTTCAACGTTTTGGACCACGTACGTATTGTTCACAAGTTACTTCAATCACTTATAAAGTTTATTTCTGTTAGATTTCGTGCCAAGTTGGAAAAACGATTTTTAGAATCATTTTTGTGAACATTTACACAGGTAATATAACACTTCTATGTATTCTCAACTGAAAGATTTAATTGGAAAACATACCTCATCGCTATTCTTAAACACATTTTTTTAATGACTATCTCGCTATTTATGCCATATTGCCATTGCAGCCTAACACAACTAGTAAAATTTATGAATCTTCGCTCGTAATCCATAATTTAGTTGATTCTTTCGTGTAGAAGATAGCTGGTATCCTTATTTGAAATTACTTCCAGTTATTCAGCAATAAGAGTGACTGTGACTAATGAGTAAAACGTTTTTAGGGTACGTGGGGTGGAAAATACTTTATACCAATGAAAACAAGCCTTAGTACCCAACGTGAAGGAATGTTAAAAAGCAGTACTGTTGGAAATTTGAGAACCCTGCAATGGGTTGATGCGCCGGTTATAAAGGAACCTGGTGTTAGTGTGAAGGTATGTACCGAAAAAAAACCACAAAAAAATCAATTCAATTTCCTACCCATACGACTAAAAGTGTTGTTTGAAATTAGGTAATTAATATCATGAAACTTTATAACAATTTATTTTATATTTTATGAATTGTACAAGTTTTGTATACAATCTAGGTTCACTACGCAAGCGTTAATGAAATGGACGTGAAAAGAGCATCCGGTATAATACAGTTTCCGGAAAATCATACGGATACTTTCTATGGAATGGACTTCAGTGGTGTCACGGACAAGTATGTTTTACATTCAATAAATCAATAGCAGATATAGAAGAATATTATAAAGCGGAAATTTGTGAAAAATTAAGGAATCAGAAAGTATTTCCCGTTTCACTTCCCTTCATACCTAATTGATGGGATTTCAGAGCTTTATAGCTCATAGGTTTTATATGTGTATGGTAAGAAAGGGAGAATACTTTAACAACTAAATTTGTAAAGAAAATTCTACGATCGAATACGTCTTTTGTATATGATTAGCGGATCTTTTGCAGTGGTACTCGAGTTATGGGGCTTATAAGTGGAGGGTCTCTCAGTAGCCGAGTTACTGCGAATAAGAACCTGCTATGGCCAGTTCCTGAACATTGGACTCTTGAAGATGCCGCCACAGTACCACTTGCATACTGTCAAGCATTTTACTGCTTGGTAAGTGATTTCTTACCTATTAAAGGCTATATAAATCAGCCGAGTCTGACACAGTTAAAAATAAGAAATATCAATTAAATAAAATCGGCATAAAATATAATATTCTCACGCTATCAATAATTAGTTAATTTTTTTCTTTAGTCCATGAAAAAACGGTTCATAAGTGGCGTGTCGGTTTTGATCAACGGAGGCACCGGCGCCTTGGGTCAAGCAGCAATATCTATCTGCCTCGCTTTCAAATGCGAAGTATTTACCACAGTCAGCAATAGACAAAAGAAGGCATTCCTTTTAAAGTTATTCCCGGAACTTAAAGGTAATTCATTGCTCATGTTTTTTAATTGAAGTTGTAGTATAGATCAATCAATCTATATCGAGAATAGAGTTTCGTTTGGGGACAAGTGCTAAACTAAGTACCTATATTTAGTGTAAGTATTACATCCTAATTTTATTATAATTATCGTACGGTAAGGATTAAAATTAATTTAATGTCTTTTTAAATTATTCATTATAATATTGTATATTTTGTCACAATATAAACTGACAATTATTAATAATACAGATACAGAAAAGGCTATATTTTAATAATAGACCTTACAAAAGAGGTTGGACTTCAAAAAGTAGAACGCACGTTAATATTTATGGGAGAATATCTCCATTCAAGTTCATATTTCTATTTCCTCTACAATAAATGCAAAATTATTTTTCAGAGGAAAATATTGCCTATTCGCGAGATGATGGTTTTTCTGAGATAATCCTATCAAAGACTAATCAAAAAGGCTGTGAGATTGTCATAAGCTGTGTAAAGGGTGAACTTAAAAATGTAAGTAGTTACCTTATTAGAACTATTTTATTTGCCTGTTGATGCATTTCAATTATATGTTAAACTTCCACTTCTGAAATTCGGTCTATACAATTAGTGAATTCATTAAAAACTTCATTCACCCTATACAAATAAAGAACAAGGTTAAGGGCTCATCTTGCTAAAACTATATTTGGTCTGTGCACTGCATTGTTGTTTTATGTTAATTCGCCATAATAAGATGGTTGATGGTAAAAAAGTGAAGCAGACGCCACATGTCTCGCGCTCTGGGATTAGTTTGGGTTCACATGGAATAAACAACAAATTTAGATTGTTACCAACTTATATATGTAGGTAATAATTAGTGAAATGGATAAAGATGTGTTACGTGGCAATTATATCCTTTTTCAGGCCAGCCTTGACAGTTGTAGTGGCTCCGGTATAGTTGTGGATACTGCGCTTATACAGAATCGCGAAGATTTCCATTTTGGTATGAATAGCCTCAAATGCGATAAAAGTTACAAAGTTGTCGATTTCTCATCGATATTTAAATTTGGAAGTACCAAAGAATTTAAGGTAAATGAAATAAACTTCTTAACTCTTTTTGTTCTACTTAAATAAAAATTTTAGTAATATATTCACAAATGTGCGTTACATTTAAAGCAATTTGGTATATTATTATAATAATAATACATATACAACAACGTGGGGGTTAATGGTGCATATATATGTTTTTACAAATCATAAGATGAATATGAAGTCGCGCGTGAGAAGTGAGAAGAGCAGACATGACTCAACACCATTGGTTGGCGGGCATCGAATACACGTGACCTAGATAATACGTATTCTCGTAACATAAGATTGGTCTAATTTTCACCCGTGGGAGAACCTTGCTGACGGACTACTTAGGACGGCTCGTCTGAAGTGATACTGTGTTACGCTGACCGAGTGAGGATATCGGGGGCCGGTTGTCCATGGGCGGCGGTGTTCTCTTACCATATAGGAGACCTACCTGCTCCTTTGTCCGCTACCATAAAAATAATCAATAAAACTTTCGCTAATTCTTAATTGCTGAATATTTATACAAAAAATATGGCAACGTCTTCATTCTAATAATTTCTATACAACTGACTCATAATCAAATTTTGAAATTGTTTTATATTCAATTACTGCCTCTACAGAATCTGCAAGCAATGGTAACCGAAGGCATAGTCCTAGGCTACGTTCGTCCTTTGACAAGAATCGTATACTCTCCCAGTGATGTATTGAGGGCTTTCCGTCTTATTGGTGACAGCAGACATCGGGGTCGAGTGCTTATTGATTTGCAACAGAATATACACATTCAACAAGCAACGTAATTATTTTTCTTTAATATTACGAATTAAATTAAATACGAAAATAACGTTATTTCTTTCTATTAAACTAACTGGGATCGGTTAATTTTAGTAATATCAATAAAGCTATGTTCATAATTACGTATAGGCAGTGAAATTTAATTTAATTTCAGCCTGCTATTGGCACCCGAACAATGGCACGTAGTAGTGTCAGACGAAGATGTACTTGCGACAGAATTGGTCTCCCGACTTATTGATCGTGGAGTTCGTAATGTGCGAATTGTAATATCTAAGGCATCGGATTTAGTGTTATTTATGAAAATGTAAGCATTCAAATTTATATTTTCTACACTTCAGAACCTGTACCACGGGTTTATCGAGAAACTGTACGCTATCACTAAATGACATGTGCAGGCCTATTATGGAATGGAATATCTAATTATATTTTAATTGTTAAGTAATATTTAATCACTACTTACAGTCATTGGAATAAAATTGGTATCAATATTGAAGTTATAACTCAAGATATATGGAATATCAATAATATTCCGGCAGTACTGGATGGCACTAAAAATATTGAAGGAGTCTACATCATTGTCACCAATAATAAAATATCTGATAATGTCTATAATTATTTGAAGGAACTTGATTTAAAAACGAGGAATTTGATTCCAAACTTAAGGTAATATATATATATTATATATATCATGAATATTCATGATATTCAATAGAAGCTACTTTTAGTATAGAACATGCTTATCGCTCTTCTACGACTTATTAATTAAGATTAAATGAAAAAATCATAGGCTATATGGATATTTTGTTTATTCAACAGATATTTTGTTGTTATAAATGAAAACAGCGATATTGGTGAGCACGTAGCGTTGCTAAGGAAAAAGAGTCGATATGCATCAACACTTGTTAAATTGCCATTCTTGAAAAAGGTGATCTTTTATTTTTATATTATTAATAAATACACTTACTTTACAAAAAAGCGAAATTTTTAGCTCGTATTGTCTTGCAAATTTTAATAACTGTTAACTCATGACTTTACTTATTTTACGTTTCTTGATGTTCGATAATCCACGAAACACCTCAATGTGTAATGTGTTAGTGGTAGTTCAAAAAGTAACGATGCAATTGTAGAATTAATTAATAAAATATCTTGTTTTTTTAAGTCTTTAGAACTGATATTTTAATGTATAAATATTTTACCTACGACTTCTTGACATTACAAAGAGATTATACATTTAAGTATGTAATGAATTGTAATTTACTTTAGAGAGACGTAAAAAACAATTGTAAAATGTCTATAAGAAACGCAATTGATGCAATTGAAGAGGCATTACTCTCACAAGAAACGATAACAATGGCTAATTGCGTGTGCAATAAATTTGACCTATTAGAAGACATTGAGAAATGGGCAGGTTAGTTTATTAACAAGCTGCAAATATAGAAATTCATATTCATGATATTGTAGTGTTAATTTATGTTAAACAGATATAAAGTTGCCGAGGGGAGGCACAGAAGATGCCACGCTAAAAGACCTAGGCGTGCCCGCATCTAAATGTCAATCAATACAAGCCTGTCTACGGGATAGCTACAATTTATGGTTTGATGAAGACGAAATATCTAATCTTACCACTGAAAGGTATATATTACAAATCACGCTGTCACAATTGTCATTTTTTTGTAAAAATCGAGAGGCAAACAAGCAGGAGGCTTAGGGTAAGTGATCCACTGCCCATGCACTCCCAAGCCCAGCAGAGCTTCAGGTGCGTTGACAGTCGTTACGGGATAGATACGCTTTTTTTAAAAGATCACCAAATGTAGTTGGTTTGGAAATATCTCTGCAGGCATCTAATTCCATATTGGAGGTGCGTGGCACAAAATGTCTTATAAAAACATTCAGTTGTGGAACGACAAACATTGAGGTGATACGGATGTTTTCTAATAAAGACCATATTTTCTACTCATAATGTTTTAAACCCTTGAACAAATTTGTATTGATAGGCCTTTTGTGATTTAATGAATCTCATATATAAACAATAAACTTTTAAGTCATGTTTGTTTACACTACTAATTTAACGGAAAATTATTTAACCCTTATCATTCATTTAAGAATTCGTGAGGTAGAACATCAGATATTCGAATCTGGATATGAAGATGCACCGGGTCTGTCCTCCTTATTCTCTTACGTGGATTCCGACGAGCTGCTGGCTACTACTGACATGGTTTTCTTACAAACTCTTACCAACAGCTCTTTAATGGTAATATCGAATAATCGGTGATAATCTAATACAAATATTAACGAAGTTCCATTTTAAAAAAGTAAAAGGATTATTTTAATTATTAATATATTGTTTTTATTTAGAGGGATGACGAGTTAGATTCAGACCAGGCCTTCCTTTGCCTAATACCAGGCGTGGAAGGACATCATCAGCGTTTCATAGACCTTTGTGAGAGACTGAAGTTAGCAGCTGTTGCATTACAACCTGGAGTGGGACAAGATGAATCTTTACAGGATATCGCTAGGCGATTTGCTAAGGTAGAAACAGTTTCATATATTATTACGGTAATGTTCCTGCACCCTCATAACAAACAAAAGTAGAAGTTATAAATTAGACAATTATGATAAATTAGCTTAAATGAAATACTTTAATTGTACATCTGTTAATGAGGTTTCTTTACTTTTTGATTCAGATGTCGCTTATTTTTTTAACTGCTTCAATTTAATTTATTATTTCAAATATAATATGAGGACAATGAGTAGATTGAACGGTTATTATTAATTTATATTAAATGAATAATATTAAAATTCTCAAGCATCTCTAAAACATTGCCGGATTATCAATAACAAAATGTACTTACATTAATAAAAACTTTTTCAGTCTCTTTTGAGTCGTGCTCAACATCAAAAACATTTCTACTTGTTGGGGTATGAAGCGGGAGTCATCATTGCCTTAGAAATGGCTGCTATACTTGAAGATAGTGGTATGTTCTATACACCGTAAACCTAATGAAACATGGAGTAAACATATAGATTGCGTCTCTATCACTATCATTTCGAACCGCTTGTGTTTAAAGAGGTTCTACGTTCGATACAGAAATAACGAGTTCAAACCGAAAATCATATTTTCGGACGATTCAAATAATTGTTTTATTACATATTCTCAATAATATATTTTTTATACAGGCCTAACTGGAATTGTTTACTGCCTTGGAGGAACACCGAAGGAAATTCAATCGGAATTCAATTCAAAACTCGAGAATGTCAAAGACGATAATGCATTGCAGGAATTAGTAGGCAGACATATGATAAAGTTAATGTCTGCAGGTAATACAAATTCATTAGACGAACTTCTAAAGAAAGCCACGAGCTGGCAAGAGAGAGTTAACCACTGTGTCCGTGATCTAACTGGTAGGGTCTCCTATTCAACTCAATATTCAAAAGAATTAATTGAAGGTGCTTACTCTAGACTAGTTCAAGTAAAGAACTATTCTGCTAAGCCTCAGAAGTTACGGTCTCTTCTTATTTTAATGAGAGCTAACATTGATGCACCAGAAGATACCTTACAAGAATACTCTCAGCAGCCAGTAATTAAATACCAATTGAAGGCTCCGCTTTGGCATGCTACTAAGGATCTGCGTTGCGCCGCCATTATAAACAGACACCTTGATGAAGACTTGTTAAAAGCATTTGAAGAGCGCAACCTTTGTGAATCCTACTTGTTGAATGCCGACACGTTTATGACAGCTGCTATGGAAACTGTAGATTAAAAATGAATATTTAATTTATTAAAGTGTGTGCAATTATTTTCTTATTCATTAATTATACCCAAGTCATCTACAAACTCAGATTTTATTCAGTCTGAACATTAATGAGGTCATCCTCTAATAAAAATTAACATTTCTTATAAAACGTATTTTTTAAATGATTAATATAAATTTTTTTAATTTAAATAAATCATACGATACAGTAAAAGAAATCATTTAAATTCTTCAATCCTAAGACATCTGTTTCCAAATTGTTGTAATAAATAAACTAGTTTTGGAAGTTGCGCCATATCCCAAGCGCCTGCGAATTTTTTTTACGCACCCATAGATGGGAGATCCGCTGGGAAATAAATTGCTCATTTATTTTTGAGTCTGTAGATTTTAGACTATAAAATTTATGCTTAAAAATCGAACTTCAGCATTACCGAAGTAAAATTTGTCAAAGTTGCATTTGTAAGTCGGCCATTTTGAATTTATGTTTCCGCAAACCAATTATTTAAAATCCACTCTAAGACTGAAGTTGCTCAATTATAATTGACGACGTGGTAGTGCAGCTTTAAATCATATAAAAATAATAGCTTATTTCCTACCTTTTTTGATGCACAGCTTTAATATCAGAAGTATTTACTAACTTCATAACAAAAGTATGGCATATTGTTTTGTATGGTTTTGAGTTTTTTTATATATCATAGAGGATAACAGAGCAGGTAGGTCACCTATATGCTAAGAGAACACCGCCGCCCATGAATAACGGCGCCACAGTCCACGCATTGGTTGTGGTGCCGGCTTTTAACGGCAATTAAGTGTCATTTTTAAGGGCCTCCGATATCCTCACTCAGTCTACGAAACACAGTACAAGTATAGTTTCACTCTGAGTATTCTGTGAGCCCGTGGTATCACTTCGGAAGAGCCGGCCCGATTTCTGCGTTAGCATAAATTACAGCATGACTCTCCCACGGGTGTTATGTTAATAGAACTGTTCTTAATAATATATACACGGATTACGGACTGAAACTAGGAATTAAAATAGCTTTAGCTCGTATATTATCTACCTCTATAACAACACAGCATTATTCCATAAAAGTCTTTGCTAGTTTATCAACAACAGTTCTAGTCCGTTCTGATAGGTACTGGTCAATTTGCGTCAATATTTTGACGACGTGCAACATTTTTTGTACACCGTTTTTAAATCGTTCTATTTTCTCTGCACTCGTTTCTTCCTCTAAGACCTTTTTTAGAATAGAAATCCTCATCGGGGCGCCCATTTTCGGTGCTCCAGCTGTACCGATTGCCTTTAATTTTGGAACATTCATTCTCGGAGTTTTAAGCTTAGAGATTCTTGGTTTTGGAAATGTTTTGATGAAAGCACTTGGTGGGTGGATAATAGAGCTTATTGGACTATTACCATCAACAGTGAGGTCGTTTTCCGAGTTGGACTCGATTATGAACTTTCCGTCTTCAATGGCTTTGGGTATAGCTTTTTGGATAAAGTTGCAGAAGGAATTTACATTAAAGTGTGTGTTCCCACTTGATGATAACTCAGCAGACTTGGAACTAATAAAAGATAGATTCTGTAAACAAGGGAAATTTTTTATATATTGTATGGAAATTATATATATTATAATATTGTGATGTCACACAATATATAATGACTAAATGTAAAAACTGCCGTCATACCTCGTCCGAGGAGCAATCAACGGTCACTTGGAGAGGTGTAGGAGCACTCGTCACCCACTTCATCTGAAAACAAAATTACAGAGCGTTGTTTTAGACTATAAGTACTTCCATCAAATTAAAGAAATAAAATTAAATTTAGTTGATAAACTTCAGTTTTAAATTTACGCTTTTAAATAAAAAAAACATTTCTTGGTCTCATATTAGTTCCCTCCTCATATTAGTATAGTATATTAGGCGTCATATTAGTAGACTCCTGCTTAGTTTACGCTTAAAAGCGACCCCACAAGAGTTCTTTTAAATAACGGCTTTTCATAAGAGAATAGTGTATAGTAATAATAATAATAAAATGTATACTACCTGGAATTATCTGTAAAATATGCTTCGAAGGCAAAATTAAATTCCTTTCTAAAAAATTTTTTGCTATAAAATTTTTCATTTTTACTTTGGATTTTATTTTAATTTGGACTAAATAAAGTAAATATTACAAGTAAGTAGGTAAATAGTATAAAGTAAATATATAATTTCCTATATATAGACATGTAGGAAAGATATATATATATAGGTAGGTGCAACATTAACTTTTTGAATTATATTTATTAGAGACGATTTTTGTGTCATAGCTTGATAGGTTAGGGACAATGTTATTTGATACTCCCGATAGATCAAGAAACCATCGAAACAAATACCAGATGAAGACGACAGGTCAACAGAACAGGTCAACTTTTCTTCGCGGTCAACAAAACATGCGAGTGTTCTCTATGGTAAGAGATCACCGCCGCCCATGGACAACCGCGCTATAATTCGGTGGGACAGCGCACTCGCTCGGCAACTTTCAAGCCCATCCAAAGACCGAATAAATTGTAAATTAAATTATAATTTATTTTTATTCGATCCGGTGATCAAACCCGATACCTCTCGCTTTATAGGAGACTTAAAGACTTAAAAGACCACTTAGCTGTGACTCTCTCAAAATCACACATACTAATCACGAAACCACAGTCTTGTTCTGCGAAAATTCCCTGAAATCACTTATCTATTTAATACTAACCACCAATAAAGTCACAATCACCACGTTTTGAGACATGCTATAGCTGTGTTGGAAACATTTTTACTAACTACAGAATTGAGAATCACGTACCGAATCGCCAAGTCAGCATCCACCTACAAAACAAGGCTGTTCAAATTTATCAATACGTGACAAAATCTTACATTCAAAATGCATTTGTTAGTCAGTGGTATGTACGCGGGAAGTTTAGTTTTATATCTGATAGCAAAGTCGTATTATAAAAATGAATTTAACAAAGTTTTTAATAATGGCTGTGTTCTTTGTGATCTTTGCGGAGGTTGGTGAAGAATTATCACTTAATAATATCATTTATTAGCTTAATTTGTATCATGTATATGTATTATTCGATATAATTCAAGATAACTTTCAATACTTTTAAAATTTTAATTATAATATTTTTTATATGTACCTATAAGTACAATAATGGGGGGAAAACTTGGAATAAAATTATCCATGAAACCTTTTTTAAATAAATGATATAGTTTTAAACAGGTATTAAAATTAAAAATAGTAATTTTATTTAGTACATAACTGTCAAAATTGTCCGTTGTCGATTTAACATAAATTATTAGAATTGCATTACATTAATAAGTTCTGCATTCGCACAACAGGATTAAAAAAAATTATCTCTTTTTCTACTCGGTATTGGGAATTATATAGCCTTATTTTATTTAGGGATCTCCATTGTGCCTCAGAAAAGATTCATTTGTAAATGACATTCTTGAAACCTTGAAGAATAAGGCATAATTCTTATCTTACATTGAAAGAATTTTGTGAATATGTTTCTAAATTATTTAATATTATTTATTGTCTCTTTGTAAGTTGATAAAATAAGCCTTCAAACAATTATATTTAAATAAATGAATAACATTTCCAGAGCAGCGTATTGACAAAGAAAAACCTTTTAAAACCGAAACAAAGAGAGGCATGCTTCACTTGTAATGCTGAGGACAGGCCTTTTTCATGGCCCTTTGTGTCTTACATGGGCAAAATTAAGGATTTCGTCGTAAAATCTCTCAATGGAATTTTGGAAAAAACAAAAAAACTCAAATTGACCTAAATACAACGTTAAATGCGTTATACATAGTAATATAAAGAGACGACTTTTAATTATTGTAAATTTTTATTTTAGTAATAGTACCTATTTTATAATATATGTATAATAAATTATTTAAACATATTTGCTACATTTACTTATTTTTAAAATATATTAGTTATAAATACATAGTCAAGCTTAAAGTAATAATTTCTTGAACCTCAAATATTCTGGAGTTGTAAGAGAACCTATTTTCTTCAAATCCCATAATATTTTTGAAATGTTTTTTCTTATGTTTGGTGGCGGTTTTATAGCAGATTTGACTTGTTTATCCAGAGATTTTTTAAGGTGCAAATTAGGTGCCTTCAGAGTTTTAGGTAGATGTGGTAATATTGGAAGTAGAGGTAAAGGCGGTATGACTGGTAATAAAGGTGGTAGAAGTGGTAATTTAGGTATTATAGGCGGTATTATTGGTAATATTGGCAAATAGGACAATCGTGGTATTTTTAATGTGTTTAATTTGGGCGTAATTGTTGAAGGTAAGTTGGATGATTTAATGTTGATTGTGACCGGAGAGTGAGGTAATGTTTTTTTAATCAGTAATGGATTTGAAAGCCTTCTAAGATCACCAGAAATGAGACCAAGATTTAAGCCACATGATACTTCCATCTGAAAAAGAATGGAACATTAGTTTCTATATAGTAGAGAAAAGAATTGCATCTGACTTTAACAGAATAACTTATCTAACCAGCCACGTAACTTACAGTTTTGCTAAAAGCCACTTAAGAAGGTATTCAGTCTCACTTCTTCAAAGGACTCATTCAGAAAAAAATATACTTACCCTCAAAATGATCCCTGCTAAAATAACTTTTAAAAAGAAATGCTCATATTGCGACATTATAAAAATAATTGACACGAACTTGTTAAATGAGCCTAATTTATCTTATTGTATTATATTGATGATTGTGATTACACATGAAAACAAAGAACAATAAAACAATAAAAAAGTTCATGCAGCAGTGACACTCCAATAATACATGACATTAAAATCCTAAAATAACGAAAGTGACATAATGTTTCATGAAAACTGTGAAGATATCGTCATTGTTTCGAACCTGTCCTATCTTATCGTAATGGATTGGCAATTTAGTAAAAGCAATCGTATGCAATCACGTATTTATGCACAACACCATTTCTTTTAAATAGTAAAAAAACTAATTTTTTATCATATTTAAATAAATTTCGTTTTGGAAACAAGAAAAATGGGGGAACGCCTATTTTGGTCCATCCTCAGTTGGTTGGTTTTTGCCAGCTATGTTACCGCTTGTGATGAAAGAGAAATGTGTTTGGTAAATTTTATTTTTTATAAAAAATACATTTGTTTTTAACTCTGAAGAGATCTCACGAAATAAAGTAACACTCACTAACTCTGTTTTGCAGTTGGAAGCTCTTAAAGAAATAAAAGAATGTCAAAAATCTGTGCTTTCATCGTAAGTACAAGTACTTTTCTTATTATTTATATATAACCAGAACTTGTGGGATATACGCTTCTACTCTTAGGAAATAATGCAATAGAAGTTAATAAGCTATAGATTTATGGAACCTTTTTTATAGTATAGCGGACTACGGAATAGTTGGGTCTCTTATATGGTAAGAGAACACCGCCATCCGCCACACACAACCGGACAACCGCGCTACTTTTTGCACCGCTTAAGCGGAATTTTGAAGGGCTTTCGTTATACTCACTAACTCAGTGAAACACAATAGAAGTGCCATTTCACGTTGAGTATTCTGTGAGCCCGTGGTTTTACTTTCGACAAGCCGGCCCAATTAGTGCGCCCGCATATGTTTCTGCATGGCTCTCCCACGAGTGTGACAATATTAAGACACTCGCTCGGCCACCGACAAGCCCTTCTATAGATCGAATAAATTTAAATTAAATCGATTACTTTCGAACCCGATACCTCTCGCTTCATGGTAGACCTATTAAACCAGATCTACGAGGCTCTCACCTGAATTAAACAAGCTGCATTGAAAACAAACGCATAATTTTAACGTATTTTTCTTATTATTAGAAATATTTGCATCACGACTATTCAAAACTTGATGGCCAATATTTATATGACGTATTATATAAACTAAGACTATATAAAAGAATGTACCCACATATCGAGAGAATGTCGCCTATAAGCCAAATGGTAACTTTTTAAAATAAGTTGATTTTGCTTTACGAATTTCCCATTTCAGGTTACTGAAACCTTTACTGACGTCTAAGATTGGTAAGTTTTATTATATTATCTAACCTAATACCAGGTGCATTAAAAAAAATTAAGAAAATTAAATTATATTTTTATCAATACAGAAAAAAAATCTTGCTCAAAATGTCTTGGGGAACCAGCGCCACCACCAACATTGCTTCTGATGCCGACCAACCTGCCCTCATGTTCTCCAACTTGTACACCTGCATCGCCTCTCTCAGTCACCTTCGTTACACCACCTGTACCCTGCCCAGCTCCTTGTGCACTTCAACCCACCGCCGTTCCTTGTTTACCTCCGCCTGCCCCCATAATACTGCCAGCTCCTTGTCCACCACCAGCGCCCGTTTGTATACCATCACCTTGTGCACCACCGGCCCCAATAATGTTACCATCACCTTGTGCACCACCGGCCCCAATTATGTTACCATCACCTTGTGCACCACCAGCCCCAATAATGTCACCATCACCTTGTGCACCGCCTATAGTGCTCCCACCACCTGCTCCCTGTCAACCTCAATCTCCTCTTGTCATTTCTTTAGTGCCACCTTCTCCGTGTTCTTGTCCTGCTTCGCCATGTTCATGTACCCCTCCATCCGTTCCAATGACTGCGTATATGGTGCAACCACCAGTACCAGTATCACTAGAAGCTAAACCAATCACACCATCGTGCGGCTGTCGATACTAAAGATAACAACAATAAAGGCGGAGTACATAAACTACTTTAAGGACATTACTTCGAAAGTTTAAGGCGTATTACACATTCACGTAGAAAATAGGGTTTATCCACGTTACGTTGGACGTAGTATGTTTCTAGTGAGTTTAAACATCAGAAAGATTTATTTGTGTAAACAAATAATAATAAAATTTTATCGTAATAAATGTTTTTGATTGTTTCTATTCCTTGTTAAGTATTTCTTAGAATTCATAAAAAGTTATTTTTTTACCCGTGGGAGAGCCATGCTGAAGTATATGCGATCGCACTAGTTGGGCCAGCTCGTCCGAAGTTATACCACGGGCTCACAGAATACTCAACGTGAAACAGTACTTGTACTGTGTTTCGCAGAGTGAGTGAGGATATCGGAGGTCCTTAAAATGACGCATCAGTGGCGTTAAAAGTCGGCAACACGACCAATGCGTGGACTATGACGCGGTTGTCCATGGGCATTTCTCTTAACATATAAGAGACCCACCTGCTCTGTTGTCCGCTATACTATAAAAAAATGTAAAGATATAATGCCTGATAATTTTAGCAAGATTAGATGGAAGTAAAATAAACTAAGAATATACTTGAAGTGGCAACACGCCCAATAGTTTGATGAAAGCCGAAACATGTTATTTACTTTTCACCACTGCAAATAATGGGTAATTTTCTAATAATTTATTTATTCAGTAAATTCAGGCTTCGTAAAATAAGTAGCGATTCGCACTGGTTGTAATAAAATGATAATGTAAAATGCATACCTACGTCGAAACGGTTTCTATAAAAGCTAATGTCGATTGAAGTTGAAATATAATTCTTTCATCACGTGTAGGTACCTAAATGAATAATGTTTTACGAAGCAATAAGTTTAGCGTTCAAGTACAAAGCTGTTGCTAGTATTTTTATTTTCACATGCTGTAATAAATTGGGTAAGAATTTTTTAACCACGTAGCTGTATTGTCCGTGAAGTTAGGGGTATCGAGTTCGAAGTTTCCAGTCTTTGGAAGGCTTAAAAAGGGGTGGGCAGGTATTTTAACATTTTCCTACCCGTGGAAGAGTTAAGCTGTAGTATACTGACGCTTTAATTGGGCTGGCTCGTCTGAACTGATACGACGGGCTCACAGAATATCAGCGTGAAACAGCACTTGAACTGTACCTATTTTAAAAAAATTGGGTGATTAGTAAAATATTTTTGTTTACCCTGATTTAACTATAAAAACAATACTTCGTTAAAAGATTTCAGATTGATTTATGTTAAGAGTAAATAGTAGATATATTAATAGTGAATTCATACAAATTTACAGTCAACGCATCTATTGTATCATAATTATTAGCGAAGTTCTCATAACTCATTGTTGAAATAAACAGAAATGTTTGTACAGATTCTGCCAATTTGATTCGTAATTTTCACAACTACAGTCTATCGGCGACTGTATCGTGCAATGCAGAAATATTTAATCATATGCATAAACATCGCTTACAAGGTATATTATACATACATCAGACAAATCATACATTAGATCAGGTAAGGATAGAACTTTTTTTCCTAAAGTTAAAAAAGTGCACAGACTCTTCAAGTCTACGTTTACGCGAATAAAGGTAGTATATGATTATTTTAATTTATAATTTATTCCGTCTCTGGAAGGGCTTCACGGTAGCCGGGCGAGTGTCTCAATACTATCGCACCCGTGAGAGAGCCATGCTGAAGCATATGCTGACGCAGGAATTGGACCGGCTCATCCGAAGTGATACCACGGGCTCACAGAATCCTTAGCGTGAAACGATACTTTACTGTATTTCGCAGAGTGAGTGAGGATATCGGATGCACTTAAAAGTGCCACTTAAGCGGCGTTAAAAGCCATCAAAACAAATGCGCGGAATTTGGCACGGTTCTGCATAGGCGGCGGTGTTATCTTACCATATAGGAGACCCACCTGCTCCGTTATCTGTTATAGAATAAAAAAATTGTAGTTATTTTCATTATAAATATAATATTTTCAATATAACCTTACTTTATTCCTTTTTATTTTAAAGTACTTATTAAAATTATTACGAAAAGGTCGCTTCAAAATACTTTTCTAATTGGTACAAATGGATAATTATCGCCGACAAAGTTCCTGATACTCTTCATAAGATACGATATGATGCTGATATTGTATTACTAAGACCGAAAAAAGACAACAGAATAAATACAGGTAATTTTAACGATGTTACAAATTTATGCTGCGTAATATATTGAATAGAATAGAGTAATTAATTTTCTTTTTCTGTTTATATTCTTTTATATGTACAAAAAATGAGACTTCGAAGATATCTATGTTCACCCTCAACACGCTGCAACTGTACACCCATGGGCAACGTGGACTGGCTGTGATCTTCGTATAATTTACGAAAGGGAGCGAATCCTGAGAAGATTAAATCTACAAAATTACCCACTACGCATAGCTACTCCGGTGACTACTTTATGCAATATAATTTATTGATTCTATAAAATTGTTAAAAAGTTAAGATTTGTTGTTTTCACAATACATAACATTAAACGAAAATACCGGTTGTTATATTCACAAGGCACTACCGATACAACATACGGGTTTTAAAGATGGTAACTGAAAATGAAAAAGACGGTTACTTAAAGGCCGGAACTTTGCAAGGTCTGGGGGTGTCCATGGGTGGAGGACCGCTTGACCTAGGTGAGCCTCTTGCTCGTTTTCCACTGATACTTATGGCACCGATTATATATTATTGAAAAACCTTAAGAATACGTTTCTGTAAGCTAAAACTTATAACAACCATTACAAAAAACATAAAGTATAGAAGACCTGGATCCAAAATAATTGAGTAAACTAGATATTTCCTACTATAGCTGGGTTCGTACACCAAAGATTTATATAATGGAACGTTTGTGGACTACCTCACCGACATGTCAATGCCAGAAAGGGATTCTGGCATTCGTTGTGGATATACGACCTCTTCTCTGATAGTCAATAGCCTCAAAGCTACGTAAATACCATAATTCATTGAGCTAATACTGATCTTATGCTTAAATTTATTTTATTAATATTCACAAGCAACAATTGTGTTATAAAATAATCTTTTTTGGACATGCTTTTAGTGATGCAAAGTAGAAACATTAGATATATAACGGATAACTAATGCTTTATTTCTCAAATTCATATACAGTCCAAAATATATTTTAAACGTGTCTGTTATTCGCTAGAGAAATACTTATACCAACTATGCTGTGGAGTACGGAGGTGCATAATAGCAGCATGCTTTTTAAGATACGCCGCGGAATGGCTGAGATAAGTGGCGGTGTCCTTCGGATCATGAACAGTAGATATGAGAAGTTGGACTATGTTATGCGAATTTGGCCCTTTCGGTAACACGTTGCATTTTAAATCTTATAATCAATTAATTCATAATTTTATGTCATTCGTAATTTTAATTCAATACACTTTATCTATTATTAAGTCAATCAATGGAATTAATAGAAGTAGAATGTATTAATATTGCCAGATGTATCGAATGCGCTGCTAAAATAATGTTATTAATTTTCCTTTTTCGAAATAACAGCACGCGATCCAAACCTCGCACGACTTTCAAGTTGCATTTCTACATTACACAAAAATTACATATAAATAAACTGGAGTATTGTTACAGTGTTGGTTTTACTTACCTTGCTGAACGAGAGAGCAGCAATAACATGTTCGTAGCACCTTTCACGTTAGCGGTGTGGACCTGCTGTGCAGCTCTGTTCGCCATCTTGGTACTCGCACAGAGAGTTACAGCTAAGACTGACATAGAGAAAGAAGGCGCTTATATTGCTGTATTGGCAACTTGTTTGCAACAGGGTTTGTTTGTAATAAGTTGATTAAATTACGTTTCGTTTGACTCATAGAACACCAAAGAAAACCAAAGGTATTTTTTACGTTTTCTTTCTCCGACGTCAAATTCGTAACCAACAACGAAAAAGGTATAAATAAAACAAAAATGAAATAAACTAAGTATTTTTTAGATGCCAGTGCCGTTCCACAAGGTATATCTGGTCGCTGGACGTTTCTCGTTCTATCAATCTGCGCTATGCTCATACATGCCTACTACACATCAGCAATCGTATCCGCTCTTATGAGCACTGGAAGGAGTGGTCCAGATTCACTTAGGTCACTTGGGGATTCACGATACGCGATTGCGTCAGAGGACTACGACTATATGCGATATTTAATGTTTGATGTGAGCATATAACCGATACCTACACATAGCAGACGATTTCTCTCAGATGAGTTACATGCAGGTATAGACTTTAAGCAGTATTTACCTCAGTGCAAAATATATACTACTTTTTCCAGGTCTCAACAAACTGGTCCGATCTAGAATATCTAAAAAAGAAGAAAATTACTCAAAAATTCTATCAAAACATTAAAAATGGCGTAAAGCTGATACAAAATGGACAAACCGCATATCATACTGAATATAATCAATTATACCCACACCTTAGAACTTTTACGGATGAGCAGATATGCAAATTGCAGTATGTAGATACGGTGCCTGAGGTCAGTGCTTCATGATAGTAAAATGGAAAGGCTTTCTCACAATAACCACATTAAATTACTTTTCGAACTTGTTCCCACGTGGCCTTCTGTCTGACCGACTATATGTCAGGGCCAGTAAGTTTAATTACAATTCACATCGAATATCTGACTATCTGAACTACTATAAATCTATATCCTATGTATACGTCGGTTATTGTATCTACTCCACTAATAGTAAACTGTAATAACAATGACTCTTCTAGACTCCTTCTTGGATAACAACCACAAAACGCGGCTAATGGACCGAAGTGATGAAGTCCTCTAGTGCCTGGCTGCATGAGACTGGCCTGGCGAAACAGCTTGTATCCAGACTTAGAATTAAACCACCAGCGTGCCGCGCTGCATTGCTCGCTGAACGAGTGAACATTTATGACATCACACCTCTTTTGGGCATTACCATTTCTGCAGCTGTTCTCTCTATTATTATTCTAGGCTTGGAGCTATTACTCGGAAAGCGAAGACTGAAGAGAAACGAAGAAAATCTTAATTCTTAATACATTACCAAAAATACATGAATAAAATATGAAATAATGAATCGAATGTTTGTAAAAAATATTGTTTTGTAAGTTATACTTCTAGCACATTTCAAATTAAATTTTAGCTGATAGTTTGTATTAAGTAGTATAATCAAAAAATGTATTCTTGCTTTAGTGCCTTAAATTTCACTATCTTATCAATAAACGAATTAATAATATTAAATTATCAATATTAATTATTGGAATTAGTCTTTGCATTTTTCTCACGCACGAGATACGACCATTATCACAGATTCAGACGTTATCTACACAGACTCCGGACACGTATTTTGATAAAGTATTTAAATAAAGCCTGTTCGTTTTCTTGAAAATTTTATTAAAGGGGCGGAGATAAGAGCGAAATGATCAGTGTATTTATTACACTGACTGCACTATTCTTGGGTGCCAGTGACGCGACAAGTAACTGTCATGAAGTACAGCAAGCGCATGTAAGTTTTTAATTAAAACCAATTAAAGTTATTTTAGACAAGAATTGTGATTGAAATTGCTAATAGGAAAAACTTTTTTAAGCTCATTAGCGAAACAATCGCCACATTAAGGGGTTTAAAGTATTACTATATATGTATAATGTATAAATGGAAAAAATACCCATTGTTAACGTTCTTGGAATATTTTAATGACTAAATGTCCAATGTTCTGTCACTACATCTAGAACATGTTATCATAACAAGATATATCTATTCCATTTTAATAAATCTGTTTCTTAGGCATTTCTATTTGAACCACTGAACTTGAAATTGGAGCATCTTAAATTTTATTATAATTAACTTTATTTTACAATAATTAAGTTGGTATTCAATTTTTTTTTTATATATTGATCAACGGAGCAGGTGGGTCTCTTATATGGTAAAAGAACACCGCAGCCCATGAACAACCGCGCCACAATACGCGCGTTGGTTGTGTTACCGGCGTTTTACGCCCCTTAAGCGGGACTTTTTTAAAGGCCTCCGATATCCTCACTTACTCTGCGAAACTCAGTACAAGTATCGTTTCACGCTGAGTATTCTGTGAGCCCTTGGTATCACTTCAGACGATCCGGCCCAATTAGTGCGTCAGCATATGCCTCAGCATGGCTCTCCCACTGCGAAAATCACTTTCAATATCTCATATCATTTCTATAGTTTTTATGGCCCATTTTCAGTTGGCGTCTCTGCACGAACGTATGAATCAGATGCTCGGCACACTTTCCTCGTCACGTAAGCATTTATTTATATGTAAACAATACTTTGCTGATACTTAATTATTACTTAATTATTTTCAATTATTTAAAGAGATTGATTTGTAATAGAATTAAAATTGGTTTATAAGTTTAAACGAATGGTCGAGATATCAGAAAGTTAAACTAAAGTTTGCTATAGAATAGTACTCCAATGTAGTATCTAATATTTGTTCTTTATTATTTCATGTTTTTTGTACTTTCAGCGCTACTTACTCAAGGCGCTAAGAGTCAATCCTTACCAACATCACCACCGACGTCAACACCATCGGAATGTTCTACGCCGAAAGAACAATCGCTTTACAACTACCCTCCAACAGTTGTGTACATACCGACACCAGCCTCTTTCCATGGACAAGAGGCTTTAGGACAACCGGAATATCCTCAGCCGTGGACCTATGAGCAATACTATCAATACTATAATCCCCCTGCGCCGACGCCTGTGCCTGCCCATATGCCCGTGCCTATTCCTGCACCCGTACCACCTGTAAATCCTACGCCAGCCACCTACCCCCACCCACCTCCCATTTATGATTACTCCTCTCTCCACCCCCCACAATATCCTGGTTATAGACCGCCATATCCTTATCAAACCTACCCATTTCCGACCTATCCGACATTCTATCCACCGCCTTATTATGTTTAATTTTCAATTAATTTAAAATTTCTTAAATAAACACAGTAGATAAGTTATTATTACATCATATATTTATTTTGTAATGTCTTGCTTGTTCTTGATACTATTTTTAGCAATTCTGATATGAAAATTACTACATTTAATAATAAATATTACATAACATTTCCTTATAATAATTTCTTAATAAAATGATAATATTTATATAAAACACGAGGAGTGGTTCATAATCAACACATCACTACAATGACTCTATTTCACTGTACAATAGCTATAATAGCGCAGGTAAAACATACTGATTCAAAGTTATAATCAATTAAGCCTATTTTTTATTTTAAGCAAATATGTTTAAAAAGTTTTTGTTATAGATTATATTGGCTGGAGCTATCGACATCAGCGCGGCATTAAACGATACTAATGTTCCACAAAAACTTGATAATGTCGTAAAAGACTACCAAGGTGCACCTTTAGATTGGATGGACACTGTTATAGGATCTGCGACGCCCGTTTATTCAACTTCATCAGCAAATTTGATGGCTCAAACCGTTCTCTCAGATAAGCCTCCAGAAGAACAATTGGAAGAAATAAAAGAAATGGCAAATCAAATAACGATGGCTATACAAACCGAAATGGTAAATCTTCTATCATACGCCGTTTCAGCAAATGATCCAGCTGAAAACAACAACTTGAGGAGAAAACGATCAGTCGAATCTCCCGCTGACAGCAGCCAATTGGTAATGAGATTATTAAAACATATCAAATCAAACAACGACTATCAGAATATTGCGATAGAGAAAATGATGAGCGCTCAAGAAATCGCAGACAAATATAACATTCCTTTCAAAGCGGATGCAGAAATTTTAACAGACCTAGCTGTAGCTGGTAACGAACAGGCCAAAGAATTGACTGCAATATTACAAGACGTTTGTGACGTAAGTAATGCAACGACAACTTGTAGCCAGCGGAATGCGACAGAGGAAAGCGCGCGAAGCAAAATTTCATATGTTCCTACTAGCGCAGAACAGGACTCTTTTGGGTACTATAGCTATTATTCTGAACCAACGTACTCTGTGACACCAAAGCCTAGTTTTTACGATTCAATTTCTTATAAACCAGTAGAAGATTTGTATTCGTACTGTACCATTGAACCTGCATCAATCTTTTTTGAGCCAATTCACACAGAGCCTGAGTTTGTTGGCGAAGAAATAGAAGAGACTGTGTCCTCTAAAATGTACGTGAAGGAGGATGAAGACCCTGATACAATGAGTGTTAACCATGTTACGACATACTCCATTTCTGAATCATCACATTTCAAAAAACCACATATTGAAACTCTACCTCAGCAAATGCAGTATTACTTTCTTCTTATGTAAATAATATACATTTTTATTTAATATTTTAATTAACCATAAATGTATAATTATGTTTTGATGTCCATTAGTATATTTATGTCTATGCAAATTATTTTCTTATTGGTTATGTTATCAATAAAAGCTCTTTTAAATAAACCTTACGTTATCTTTATTTAAATAAATATAAAATATACATTCTTAAATTAGTGCTCATCTTATATTTCTTTAAATAACACCTTTGGTCATAATAGGTTCTACTTTCTTTGGTTTGCTATTTTTTTAATATAAATTATGTGATATCATTATTTAATATATTGGCACTGGTTTACAATAAGGCACATTTAATATGGTAACAATAATTAAACACATAAACTCTAAATATATTACTATTACACATGGTATATAAATTAATTAGATACTAATTAGAGTGTGATTCTACTAAAAAAATATTACGAAATTCTTACGTTTTAAATATATGATTACTATAACTTACAATGTATTTAATATCAAACTAATTTTTATTCAATGAGATTTAAATTGATCGAACGGTTGTTTTAAAATTTTGATAAATGTTGTTTAAAATACTATAGTCCAATCTTATTGCTAATATTCCCTTTTTGTCTTTAGTCTATATCACAAACGTAGATCTTTCTTCATTGTGGTTTATCTATGGGCGTAATACGCAGAATAGGAGCTATTGTGACCCGCGTGAGGTTGGTATCTGAAAATTTTATTTTTTAACTTAATACAAGGAAATAAATACTAATTAAAATTAAGTATAATAAATACTTACATATGAAAAAAGAGAACTTTATATATAACTAAATTCATAATTTTTCATTAATATGTATAACACAATTCGTTTTTTAAGTATCTGCAAAGTCTATAAAGGAACGACTAAAAGGATTGTTTCGATTTGCTTGGACTCTCTGACAATTACCTTACAGGGTGCGTGTGGGCAGGGTACAAGGGTCCACTAGAACTCGGGTCAGCGGCGTAGGGCTGCGCCAATGAGTAGGGCTCCGCCGCCTGAGGCTCACGTCGCCGTGGTGCGGTTCTCTGTGGACTTTGGTCTGGGGGACTAAGATAAAATGAAAATATATTTCATACATCACTTAATTTTACAACGTAAACAGTTTAAAAAGGTTCTGCTTAAACGAATTGTTTTCTTACGTTCTAAAAAGCTCACAAAAATAAGGATTACATATTTCTTTAACATCAGTTATATACTGGGAATATACCACCAAGTAAAATACTGGGAATTACTGATAATATATTTATAAATATAATTACCACATTAAAAACATTTTTTAACTTTGAATGAAACTTCCCGTTTATCCAATTGGTACCTAAATGTACCAAAAATAATAAATAATGTTCAAGGGGTGTTTTTATTTGCCTATGGCATGACATGGCATTAAAATAAATCGAATGGCTGTATATTTAATAGAAAACTATTGATTATTTGTACACATTTAGCTTCTCATATATTATGCAGCCATACCTAAAGAGGCGGGGTCAAATTACTACGATAATATTTTATTTTGACAAAGAACGACAAATGGCGTTCATAACTTACTTTTAGTTTTATTAATTGATCTCGCCTACTAAGAAGCTGAACCTTAAAACTTAATAATAGTGTGACCAAAAATTATATTTCATTACAATCTTAATGGAGAATTTCATCAAGGCGTATAAATTTGTAAATCAACTAAATGTTTTTTTAATAATTTACTAATACTAGATTAATGTTAACTGGCAATTTATGTACATATTAATCCAAATCTATGTAAAAAACCCCATTTGGTAACATATTTTTACTAACAAGTGTAAAAGGTTTGTGTGTTTGCACAAATTACATGAAAAAAAATCACCTTTTTAATTTAAAAATCAATCAATGCTATTTAATTAAATCGGTATCCTACCTTGTATGAGGAATAAGCTATATTTAATATTATTGGTACTTATAACATCAATAATACGCAAACATAGGCCACCCTAATCAGAACCATAACATACAACGTTTGCACACATGGCGGCACAACTTTTTGCTCAATATAATTAATGACTAATTTGTTTATTATCAGACGTCTTTCGAGTTTTCTTATGAATCATTTTCTCTATCTAAACAAACAGTTTAATGATCTCTTAAATGGAAATGATTTATTTTCTGAAACAAGATATTGTAAAAGACGCTTAAGAATTATTTGGCTCATTTCATCATTTTTATATATATTTTTTAAAAATTAAACATTTAATAAGCGATTATAAATTTCCTTGAGCTAAGAACGCGTTCTTGAGTTCCGTTCCGTTATATTTCAATTACCTTTAATGAAACTGTTAAACACATTGTTACTCATAATCTTTGGTAAAATCACATCGTTTCTTAAAGCATTTCTTTTTGTTTTTGAAACAACAATTTAATATCAGATAGAGTGTTTAAGGCTTTGCATCAAGTAAAATAAACGTTTATAAACATAGGAGAATATGTAAAAAAATATTAAGCATGTAAATGATACATTATACAATGATTTTGAACTGCTATGTGAAAATTCTCTAATAATATTGAGTTGCATTTCAATTAAGAAAATCATAATTAATTTAGAAAATAGAAAACTATTTTCGCCATCTTCCCAAACTATACTTGCGTCGTTATATACTAAATTACCATTCCCCACTAGCGAATACTTTTCATTGGACGTAGAAAGAACCCAGAACAGTCATAAACAGAGCATCTGCAGCGTGAGAACAAGATTTACGTTCAAATTATATTATCAGGCCACCAATGGTTTCGCTGAATAACATAAACAACTTTACGAGATTTACAACTGCAGTGGCTGTTTATATTTTATGTGCATTTTGTAAAGATATGAACGCTTGTTCTATTTTAAATATTTCCTTTTTAAAATGCTATGCTCTAGCCCTATAATAAATATGTATATGATAAATGACTAATAAATTAAGTATTTATTACCTTATGTAGTACGTAAATAGCTGAATATGTGGATTGTCTTTTGAGATTACTGTAATAACTAGTAAGAATGATACTATTTCTTTAGCTTACTAACATATCATAACAAAATAATATTTAAACCTTATTAATTTTCAAATGATAGATATATTAATATTATGCTAGATATTCTATATATTCAACAAAACTGATGGTTTCTAAGTTTTTCAATTACACGCAGATGTTTATTTTGGCGGGAACGGATGACTTGTCCGCCATAACTGTCACCTAACTCTTTACTCTATGCTCGCTCGTAAAACCAAATTGTCACCGGCTGCTGAAAATATGTGTCTCGAGCGTACCAAAATTACTTTGTATTTAATTATTTACGTATGGCTGAATAATAATTGATTCATTGCCTTTATTATGACTACAGTCAATTTGTAAGTAAAGGAAGCCCCTAATTAATACAAGCAGGTTTACGTGATTTATGGATAGCTTTAAAAAATATGGGTGAATCTAAATAATTTTACACTTTTCCCTTACCAATCATCTGGATCGCAATCTCTAAACCCTTTTGCAAATGGATTACTTGCTATCTTTAATTGTGTTATCTGAAACAATATTTAACATTTCTAATTATATTTCTTTCGCTCACATAACATTAAGCAAAAGAACCGATTTATTATAACCGAAAATATTGATATTTTTTTACTTCTAATTTTTGCAAATCCGATGTTCTAGAGATATTATAGAATAACATACTCTGTGATTTTGGTAGGCAGTGACAGCAGTGAAGCCAGTCTCAGGAAAAATGAAGGTGCGGTATGGAACAGTACCCGGTGCCGCACTTTGTCCTTCACCGGGTAAATACACAACGTGAAGCCTTGGTTGGTAGCGATGCATTGAATTCAGGATTATCTGTGGATTTTTTATTGTTGGGTTATTAATATTTACTCCATGTAATCAGGAAATAATGTTAAAACCATGGATTTTTTCTAGTTATCATATTTCGACGGTAAGGTAATTATATAGTGTACTTATATTGATGAACGTCTTACGAGTTGAGGTTAGTATTACAGATCACTATAAAGGTAATTAAATTCTTACATGTCCATTGTCGTCCAATTGATTATTAGTTAACTTAAGCTTATCAAATGAGACTAGCTGTCGCATCCAATGTGCACCGGCGGCCGGGGAATCAGGGTGGACGTGTATACGAGGCGGAGACACTGGGTCTGCCTTACCCGCCACTACCCAACTTGAGCTGAAATCCAAAAACTCTTTGAGCATAGACGTTTTCATGGTAAATTTAATTATAAGCAGTATAGGCATAGTATAGGCAGGTCCCATAGCAATTTGAATTAAAAACTGAATAGTCAACCTGTGGAACGCATATCGATATCTTTTATCGTCTAACGGCACGAAGTCCACTAGCAGCAAATAGTCCGCATTAGGCAGGAGGCCAGATAGCCTGGCCTGCAGTGCGGGGAACATTCGCCTCCCCGCTTTGGTCACTATCATTTCTGTTCCTAGCTCGTGAAAGTTTCTCCAAAGGGCAGCAAGTTCTAAGGATGCCGTACATCGTGCTACGGCTGGGTGTAGGGTCACGTTTTGACTCGATACCTAAGGAAAAATATAAATATCTATGCTTTTTTCAAATAAAAAATAACTTAAAACACAAAACTCTTAATCTCTTAATCTTATAAATTATATGGCGGTTCATATTAATACTGACTAATGACATTTTGTATACATTTGATACATTTTTTAAAATAATTTCTACCTTAATCATTATTGAATTTTATTCAACAAATAATTTAACAAGTTGTTATTTTACAATGGTTTGTCATTAGGTCATTGAGATTTAATTAGAGTTATCAGATATTGTATCATACTTGCATGCGCGGTGGCGGCTGCGGGACCGGCGGCGCTGCTTGCGCTCCATGGTCTCGGCAGGTGCTCTCACTAAGAGCTTGTAGGGGTGAATATGTACTACGGGAACACGTAGCACCCTAACCAACAAAATACCAGCATTTGTAATTATTTTCAGACTTCCGGGTCGAAAAAAAACCATTTTCAATATAATATTATAATTAATTAAAATTAGAAATGTTATTTTAATAATTGATTTTTTAATAGTATAGCGGATAACGAAGCGGTAGGTGGATCTCCTATAAGGTAAAAGAACAGCGCCGCCCATCACCAACCGCGCCATAGGCCGCGTTTTAGTTGTGTTACCGGCTTTTAGGCCACTGAAGCAGTATTTTAAGGGCCTCCGAAATCCTCACTCACTTTGCGTAATACAGTACAAATACCGTTTCACGCTGTGTATTCTGCAAGCCCGTGGTATCACTTAAGACGAGCCGACCCAATTAGTTCGTCAGCATATGCTTCGGCATGGCTATCTCACGGGTGCGACAGTATTAAGACACTCACCGGGCAACTATCAAATCTTTCCAGAGAATTGTCCGGACCGGGATTCGAACCCGATATCTCTCGCTTCATGGTACACTTTTAAAACCACAAATTTACGAGGCTCTAATTGATTTAAATATGTTTTAATTGTCAAATCTTAGAAGGTTTGTAAGACATTTTGAATATCGCTATCGACCATAGAAATATGTTAAAGAAAGCCACAAACCTCAGCGTAAACGGCAGCTGCATTGACATCTCTAGGAGTGTTGTGCAACGGTGGCAGCACTGGGAGTTGCTCTTGATCTCGGCTCACTCTTTCTGCTAAGGATTGCAGGTGAAAGGCGCCCCGCGGAAAATGATTTGATACAATACCTAATATGAAAAATTATTATAATAGGAAGACCAAGTTATAATGAATCCATAAAATTTTCTGATTCTTATTTGTTATGGAATAGCGGGCAACGAAGCAGGTGGGTCTCCTAAATGGTAAGAGAGCAGCGCCACCCATGGACAACCACGCCACAATCCGCGTATTGGTTTTATTGCCGACTTTTTACGTTGCACTGCTTCAGCGGCATTTTCAATCCTCCAATATCCTTACTCAGCGAAATACAGTAAAATCTCTGTTTCAAGTACAACTACCATTTCACGCTGAGGATTCTGTGAGACCGTGGTATCACTTCGCACGAGCCGGCTCAATTAGCGTCAGCATGTGCTTCAACATGGCTCTTTCACGAGTGAAATCGTTCTTTTTAAATAGATATTAGGTTAGTTACTTAATATTCAACTTTATCCCAATAAAAAGAAGTCAAGTGTAAATAACGCTAATACATTCTTTTATCTTAGCAGGATTGTCCTATGCTATTATTTAGATGACATTTCTAAGGCTTTATTTTTCACTGCAAAGAAATATCTGAACATCAAGGTAATATTGCATGAGCGAAACATCAATCGCAATTGACAAGCAACTCGGCAGATTAGTTCATTTTGAACGCACCTCACTTGGCACCACAGCGGTGTCATTTCGATGAAAAATAGTCGTAGCACATGAAAATAAACAACGAAAAAAGCACATAAAACTCATAAACGTCCTCCCTGTAACGGACATCTCACTCAACTAATTGGTATAATGGCGGGAAATCCAAAACGCATCTGAAATGGCTACAATAATTTTATCGGCGGTTGTCAGGACTGGATTAAAAATAACGACGGGTGATGAAAACTATACTTACGTAGAAACGACAATGATCTTCGCTTTATTTTGAGACGTATTTTCTCTTTATTATTTCGGGAAAGATTATAAGTAGTATGTGGTCAAATACGCAAATTCGTTTTTATTTATTTATATATATATTAAGAGAAAACTGCCCTAAAAGATCACTTCACTATAACTCGATTAAGACTGCTCATTTTTATTATATAATTATTTAATTGGCATAAATAATTTCATTATTTACATATATATAAAAAGGTATACATAATCAGAGTATATATGACCAAGAATGTAAATTTTGTATCAACTTGAATATAGATTCACTTAAATTAAGTTAAACCTTTTTAATTATAAACAGTAAGATTATTTGCAATAAGTTTTGATGAATCATCAAAAGAACACGACAAGATATTTTAAACAAAAATTTAAAATATTCTTTCAATAATAAATGAATTTGGCAGTCGGAAATAATAAATTCATATGTAGTCGGTGAATGGGCATAATTGTCATTTGGCATTATTTGTTAGCTGCCATTACAGCTAATGTGGCACGTTTATTAAATCATACCGCACGAAAAAAAAGTCACCTAAGAATTTCTTCGTTATGACAAACACGCAAAAAGGTTCCGCAAAGTTACCAAAAAAAATTTAATTTAATGCAAAATATACTAACCTTTTATTGTAAAAAAAACTTTTATTGTAATCCTTGAAACTGAAGTAATTGTAATATGTGATAAGCTACCAAACAGTTTCATATAGTTAAAAAAGAGTCAAATTAAATCTAATATTTCAAAAAGACAAAAAAGAATATTATTCAAGTCCCGATCTTTTACGTACCCTATAGGTTAGTAATTCCACGTCCTGAAATAGCCTGTGTATAATTAACATGGCATAAATTATAATTATTGTTCATGTATATCATGTCGGTTCTAGTCCAATTGCTATAATGTTCCTGCACTTGCC
The DNA here is from genome assembly GCA_018230265.1 of Delias oraia. NCBI lineage: Eukaryota > Metazoa > Arthropoda > Insecta > Lepidoptera > Pieridae > Delias > Delias oraia. The sequence continues at coordinate 32,594 of DWCF01000339.1, forward strand.
AAATGGACATTTTAGTTATATAGGACCTACTCAACAAACATAATTAATTAATTAAGCTATTTATTTGGCAAAAAAGTGATTATTTCACTTATAAAGTGCCTTATATGGAGAGATGAATGGAATAAAGCCAATGTGAAAATTACAATTTTATTAATGATATGAAATTTCTTTAATGAAATTTTAAATCAATGGGTAATGTGTTATACTCTCAGAGCACTAAATAATCCTATTTTCACTATGCATCAACCAAATATTGTCATTACATCAATATAATGTGTAACAAATATGTCAATTATCTTGCTTTAATTATCTCAATAACAATAATACAAAGCTTAGCAACGCGTGACGTGAAACAAATGAAGTCATTAATAAACACATAACGACTGTCTAATTACGCAACTGCAGGTAGCCAGTCAATTATTAGAGTACAAAAGGAGTTGCTTCCTAAGCAATAAATCCGCATTGATTGAACACTATAAATCTAGTGCGCCCGCGCAGTGCGAGATCTCCGCAGGGCTGCCGCTTATCGATTTTTTCAATTCTATATCTTTTTTTTTCATAAAATAACACTAATCATGTATTGTTCGTTTCAGCACCTATGGTTTATATAATATCTATTGGAAGACTGAAGTATTCGTATCTCGGTCGAATCTGTCTAACCAGCCCGTCTAATGCATAGCGGAAACCTACAAAAATGCCCCCTCTGTCACATTTATCAATATCGCTTACTACACAACTCACATGATTTTTATCGTGTCAAAATCAAGAAAACGAAAAATTAGTGTATGAAATATGAGTTTTTGGAAAAAGTACTGAAAGTGTAATTTAAAACTTACCTCTCTAGCAATGTATATATGCTATAAGTTGAGTTTTGAAAATTGAGTAAGAATGCCCTATTTTCAAAACTCTTATTGTTCTATTACTATTTACTAGAACTTATGGCGTCGTTCACAAAAGTTTTTTAATAATGTCGCGCCATACTACACAACACTTACATCCAGCCCTACCTGAAAAGCAACACATGTATAACACAAGATACATTGATTTACGTGCCCTTAACCACTTCGTAATGCCACACCAAATGTACACAAATGCATCATTAATTGTATTTTAGGATTCCTTCATTACTTCCTTAACTACATAATGTATTTAATATAAATAATTTAATATTTAATACTAAATTACAATGGTCAATGGGACTTATTATCTATGTCTGTCAATGTAACAACTCATTTGCATCATTTATTGTATTTATTAATCCATATTTTAGAAAATTGCTAATTTTAATATCTAACACTAAAAATCTTAGCAAATAGGATACCAATCTCCTTTGAGTTCATGACACATCAGAGCATTTAATAGTGTTTATCATACAAAAGGATAAACCAAATTAGCATTTAGCCAAGAGCTTTGATCAAGAGCTTATGTCAACATACCCCGCGTAGCTCATTAAGAATCCGATCGACACTGTCACGAATAACGTATCAGTTTCAAAGTGTAACAATATGGTAGGTCACTTTCTAAATTTTCTGGTTGTTTTCATTGCTTCAAGTAAGAGGATCACGAACCAAAAATACTATCTTTTTTTATAGTATAACGGACCACTGAGCAGGTGGTTCTCCTAAGGTGGTATGGCAAAGAGACCATCGCCGCAATCATCAATCGCGTCACAGTCCATGCATTAGTTGTGTTGCCGGCTTTTTACGTCACTTAAGCGGCATTTTTAAGGGCCTTCGATATCCTCTCTCACTCGGTGAAACAAATTAGAGACACCAACTACAACTACTATTTCACGCTGAGTATTCTGTGAGCCCGTCGTATCGGACGAGCTGGCCTAATTAGTGCGTCCGCATATGATTCAGCATGGCTCTCCCATGGGAGTAACAGTTTTAAGACACTCGCCACCCTTCCAGAGATCGAATAAATTTTTAATTAATTTATTTATAATTTATAATTGTCCGGACTGGGATTCGAACTTGATACCTCTCGCTTCATGGTAGATCTATTAAACCACTTAGCTACGAGTCTCACAAAGTCCCAATCAAGCTTCCATTCTTATTATCAAGGATAAATTGTATGTTTAAATAAGTTAAAAGTGAAGTAATGCATTGCTTTTATTTACATTTCTTCTAGCAGTACAATTAGTATATTTAAGATTGTATGCCAAAAAGATATATAGACATGGTTTGACGTATTTAATGTGCTCAAATTACTAAGGATTAGTAGTAGTCATAATAGGTTTCTTAGCTTTAACCCGAAAACTGTAGCTAATGTATCTTGGCATAAATATTTGCTTTCCTGCAGCGTGGTTCGCGGAACTCGCTAGATGTCGCTGTCAGGGATTTGCGATGTTTTGACTGCTGATTGACTGATGCCTGCCAACTGATCTATTACTGGATAGATTCTAGATACCCTAGTTTTGCTAAGAAAGACACAGAGAATGGCCTACTATACAAAGCTACTATAAATTTGCAACTGTCGTATATCTAAATCTCGTAATATCTAATATCTATCTCGTATCTAGTAAACTGTCCCTATATCTTTGTACTGTCTGTAAAAACTTACAATAATTAACCATTAACAATTCTATAAAAAAAATCATTAAATCGTAATTGATAAGCTATATTTCCAACAGTTATCATAATACATGTGCTTTATTTTATTATGTACCAATTACATATTCTATATCTCACGCGCCCTACTTTTGTATTTGCTGATAGTGATTGGTATACCACGCTTCATTAAATCCAACTTAACCCTGCAACTTAAACCAATTTTAAAAACATAACAAAGTGTTTCTCTTCATATTAAGTAGATAGTTCTTGTAATGTAATATATTAAACAATTTAAATTACAAACTAACTAAATAGCGTTATTAATAATTTACTCATGTGTTTGATCTGTGCTTCTTAATTAATTATGTAACATAATTGTAAAATTCATGATCTATTAGAGATATTTTAAAACAATGTGTTGTTTTAATAGAGATACTACATAAAAATATCGGATACTTAATATATTTATTTAAATAATATTATCCAATTCCTGGAATGATACTAAGATGTTTATTTAACCTATGTTAAAATTTTAACTTATGAAAAATTATAAATAAAACAATGTATCAACTTTCTGAAACAATTTGTACTTTTCATAGCTACCCCAATGAGTTTGATTTACGACGCAAGCTGCTCGCCACTTCCCGCCCGAACTTTTAGAAGAACGACTGTTCTAACATTGTTTTTAGAGAAAGAAAAAACACAATTCCTCGTTATTTACAAGAATAAGTAGCATGTCTCTAAATAGCATGTAAATAGCATAATAATTATACTTTTCTCTTAATGTAATGAAACTTTTTGAGTGGTTTAGGCCTAAAATACTGCAAGATAGTAAAATATTTGACAATGTAATATTCTGCGTTATACAATTTCTAAAACACAGAGAGAATTTGACTATGATATATTAAATTATTTACTTTTTCAATACGTACTTGTGTAAAAGTAGAGTACTGTATTTAGAGAAAGATTTTAGATGCATCATCAGCATCGTTTCAGCCGTAAGTCGTCATTGCTGGACGTAAGCCTCCCCTTCGGACCACCATGCACACCTTAAATAACATTTAATCCTTACATTTTTACATGCATTAATAATTAAATGTGGTTAGATTAAAATTAAGAATTGAAGAGGTAGGTTATGTAAAATAAGCTTCGAAGGAAGTCGATCGAAGCCTTGAATTCATCGCCATATTTATTATAATAGTTTAAATTAGGAAGTATGACTTATATGAAACAATTTAACATAAGCAACAATCCTTCTCCACACATGTCTACCAAAATAATTGAGAGGACAAATATTTTTTGCCTCGTCTTACGATTTATACGTTTGACATTAAGTGGAATTTCTTCCAATAAATCTGTTGGGAATAAATAACCTTGCACTCGAGTTACTAACTTATTTTAACTGTAACAAATTATATCCCTTAATAGTTCTTATTATTTGGAATACCAACTGAATTTAAATATTGAAAGTAGTGACAGCTCTATCAGATTCCTAATAAATTTGTTTATTCTATAAATTATAACTATTTCTTAGGAGACATAAAATAACAAAGTCAGGTGTGGACTTTAAGCAAATACTTTGACAGTTAGCAATTTAAGCGGAGAAAATAAATTAGAGATAAAATATGTTGCGTAAGATTACACAAAGCCACATTACTAAAGCCAACATTACTAATTCATGTAATTAATACAGGAATGTGTGAAGTGGTAGTTTGGGCGCATAGTTCAGATTACAGCATATTGAAGTGATTTGTGTCTACGAGGGTGGCCACCACAGGTACCTTATATTGAATCAGTCAATGATTTCTTTATTCTGAAGAAACTACAAGCAACGTTATTAAGAATCTATTTCATTTATGATTATTATTTTTTAATTTTGTCAGGCTAACAGATTAGTTCGGCAAAGGACTCAATAATTAATACAAGAAGGCATAGAAAATATATAACATTTATTTATTACATACAACGCTATTTTCCTGGAAGTTAATTGAAGACGATTACAATGAATTTATCTTTGTCCGTCAGCATGTGTGCTATGAATTTATTTAAAACGTCCGTCAAACATGAGAACCGCTTTGTTTATGTATAAATCTAGTATCTGCGTACAATCTGTCCAATTTAGAATGATAATTTTAACAGTATATATCGCTTATATCTAAGTATTTCGATTTCAAATCCTATGAAAATCATATATAATCGTTCAGGTGGGTCTCCTATATGGTAAAAGAACACCGCCGCTCATAGACAACCAAGCCACACTCCGCGCATTGGTTGTGTTTCCGGCTTTTTACGCCACTTAAGCGGTATTTTTAAGGGCCTCCGATATCTTCTCTCATTCAGCGAAACACAGTACAAGTACCGTTTCACGTTGAGTATTCTGTGGGCCCGTTCTTCAGACCAGCCGGCCCAAGTAGTGCGTCCGCATATGCTTCAGTATGGCTCTCCACGGGTAGGGGTCTCCAATCCATTATCTTTACATATTTGTAAATAATGATATGTTAAGGATCCTATTTTATAATGCTATAGCGGGCAGCAGAGCAGGTGGATCTCCTCTATGGATCAACGCCGCCCATGGCCAACCGCGCCACAATCTGCGCTTTCGTTGTGTACGTGGCTGGCTTCTTACGCCACTGTAACTATTGCTACGACCACTTAGCTACGATGTACCTACTTAGTTATAAATTCGAAACTTATATACATTTAAAACAAATTCAGTTTAGTTACACTATTTATAAGCTTAGAACGGCTGTACCGTTTTTAATTATCTCTAATATGTTAGATTCGCCTCTGTCCCGGACTGTTAACTAAAATATCGGAAAGATTCAGTAAGATCTCACTGTCGTTTTCATTATAATTAAAGCTATTTATAATCTTCAAATTAAAACACGTGCATAAAACATCCAGTCTTTGCTTCGTCTTAAAGAATTTAACAATGGCCAATAAACATACGAACGGGCGGAGATTAAAGTTCTACACTACTTACGGCTGCGTTTAACATGTAGGATAAATAAACAGATCACAAGCAATTGTTTATTTTCACTATAAAGTTATAACGCTTAACCGAAGAAATCTGCTACAAGACGTCTCTTGTATTATAAATTATAATCTAAACGAGTCTGTGGGTTTAAGAATATTTTTCACGCCATAGATGCGTGTCTGCTGTAAGGACACTTATATTGGACATTCACAGCGCCGCCTTTTCATAATGTCTATTAAAGCTTCGTACTAAGAGCTGATACGTGATAAAATATAAAAAATAACATTGCATAAAACAATTTCAAGATAATTTAAAAACTTATTTACTACAGTATTAGTAGAATGAGGAGTTCTTTTTACCTAAAAATGTATGAATATTTCAAAAAGTAAAGCTAGGATTTTAACTAGTAATCGCTTTGAAATGCAAAAGTATTAATTCCATTATCGTTTAAATCTACGATACCGATTCAACCATACCATAAAAAATAAACAGTAATCCCATATTTTAACAGTGTTTATTTTTGACGCTTTGTAATGGAAGAATAGAGGTATCGAATCTTTATTTATTTTCGTTATTGAAATATTTCTAAATTATCGTCTGTTATTTATAGCTTATCTATTTGTAGAAGAAGTAGGACGTGTTTGTTAAACCGAAAAGTAGGCGGAGCGTTTCGCGAATAAAAATGATATTGTATTATTTAATCACTTAGTTACGTCATATAAGTCACACATTATTCAATTGCCGTAATTTCAACTTGAAATGTCAAAACACTTGAGCGCTGGATCACTTCTGGACCACCTTCAAAATATCAGTCGACAGTTGACATCTCTTTCAAATTTCTCACGGGTGAATAAACAAAAATATATTTCGGTGCAAAGGATCAGAAACAAAAACGGGTAGCGATTAGCCGGCTCAATGAAAATAAACATTGGTAATTTATAACTCGGCCAGCCGATATAGATTTTAATGCCATCTTTTGATGTATGACTTATGACTGCATATTGTTGTTTGAATACATGAAACCTGCTAATGCGTGTACTTTGATATCTACCTATAAATGGCAAAGTTATCTCTTACAATTATCTCTTCACGGTGATGGCGAGCGGGGGCTTGTGAGATTTCTCTTTTTAGGAATAAAACCTGTTTTTTATAATGGCTTGTACCGTCTTACTCGTACAAATTAATGGAAAACTTGCACAGTTTTTTTGGTTATGGAAATGGTGATAAACGACCAGGAGGCTCAACTAGGATACGCGGTCCTCTGCCTATGTCCACCCCTAACCCTTGCAGTGCCGCGGGTGCGATGACGGCTTTTAATGGATAGTTATGCTCTTTGTTTGCACCCAAGTCCTATTGGTTTTGTTACCTCTGTAGGAATCTGATACCTATTCTAAATAAAAATTATTTGGTAGCGCAGTTTTTAATTTTCTTTATGGCATAATTCAATTCAAAATTCATAGCGTATTTCACAACTTAACTCGTAAGTTTTTTAAGATTTAAACCGTAGGTAACAACAAAGTGCCAGACGTACAACATGTTCGTCAACATCCATTAAAAAACGCAGTAAATTTAAAAAAGTGAAGGCATGCTGAAGGATTGTATAAAATTAGCAGATAAGATATGGGCGCAGGATTCTGCAATTTGTAACTTTTTCACCCTCATGTGTGCTTCAAAGACGGAAATATCTTCTAGCTAAACTCGTATTCTGATAAAATAGTTTTGAACATAGGAGAGCCACGCTGAAGCATAAGCTGACGGACTAATTTTGGGCCGGCTCGTCCGAATTGATACAACAGGCTCATAGAATACTCCGCGTGAAACGGTACTTGTACTATGTTTCGCAGAGTTAGTGAGGGTATCGGTGGCGTAAAAACCCGGCAACACAACCAATGCGTGGACTATAGCGCAGTTGTTCATTGGTGGCGGTGTTCTCTTCTATATAGGAGACCCACTTGCTTCGTTGTCCGCTATAGAACAATAAAAAAAGGAATACATATGTGTATTTTTGGTAAATTTATCTTAACAAAAATAATCTTTCCACTTTTACATAATATGTATGTAGTTACTAAGTGTAGTGTTTGTTAAAATATACAATTTCAATCTCCTTTCAAATATGTAATTAAAGAAGTAAAATCTTTTTAATATACAAATTATTTTTTTTTTATGAAAACGGTAGTAAACGAGCAGGAGGCTCACTCAGGGTACGCGGTCCTTCGCACATGCAGAGCCACGGGTGTGTTGCTGGCTATTAAGGAGCACGTATGCTTTTTTTTCCTTAAGGTCTCCAAGTCGTATTGGTAGTCAATACGACTACCGTTATTTCTTTAATTTACCAAACGTTATTGAATTGAACTCCGAAAGCTTTTTACTTTTTGCTTGAATTGACGTGCCCTAAACCCAAAACGTATATTGGGCCTCAAGACAATAATAATCTGCGTGGTTAACGGTTTTTAGGATAATTTATGCAGCACTTGAAAATGGCGCTATCTCAAGCGTTACACTTGATATAAACTAACTCAAAACAGACATTATCGGTAATTTGTTTATATACTTACATAAGCAGAAATATAAATAATAATAAAAATTAAATTCTAATGATAAAACTGAAACAAAATTATGACATTGTATTTTTGAAGGCGGTAACTAATGACGAGTTTATTTATTTTCAAGATACATATTTGTGTATTTCATGATGAAAATTTTTTTTGCATTTCATTTTCACGATATTGAACCATAAATTGCTTTCATAGATTTAATATGGTTCAACCATTTCCATTTAATATATTGTATTGACCAATTAATTACTTATACATTTTTTTAAATTAAAATAAATTTCAATATACGCGCGTGCGAAATTTTTAAAATTTATTATCTTTCTATCTCAACACCATAAAGCTAAATGTGTTTGTCCTATAACCTGTCAATGTTAATTAATGAGCGGCTAGGGTGGGCCACATTTTTTGTAGTAATTAGGCGATCGCCGGAACATAGCTGGCTGGTTCTAGTGGCTACTAATTGGCTATGGGCATCAAATCCACTGCTATGAAGTTCAAAGTGTTTTACTATAATTTCTCTTTTTATATTCTCTGGCCGAAACGCTTTGTATTAATTTTATTAGGACATAAATATTTGGAATAATAAAGACATATTCATAACGTTTCTGGCTTAGACAGAAATAATTTTGATTTTTTTATCTAAGCTGTGTGGCAAAAATTTCAAAATTCAACAAAGTTCAGCATCATCTTAGTTCTGAAATGATAAACCCTTTGTTAAGAAGGCCTCTATAATCCCAAGGAGCAAGCTCACTAAATCCGTCTATCGCCAGTACGATCGATTAATTCCAGTCATATTTCTCTGCTTGAGTAAACCGCGTGCTTGAAGCGTTCATTCATCCATCTGTCGTCGGATGCGCGCGCGCAGCCGATGCGACGATTGATATTTGGCGCTGTCGATCGGTTAAATGTGTGATGACCTTTAGCTACTTTCTGTCATAATGCAACTGTATATTTTTGCGTTTTAGTATTTTAGGCGAACAAGAACTACTACAGACCATTACATAACAGAAGTAACATGCGTACTTTAAAGACATGCTTTGCTTTAATTGTTTCCTTACGGTAACAAAAAAAACGAGGGTTTTTTGTGGAGACTATATTTCTCTATAACGTACTTGCCATTTTATAGTACCTATAGTAGGAAAATTTACCTTGAACATGTAGGAAGTCTGTACTTTTATAAAGATTTGTGTACAACCATATTCTATATTTTATGTTTCTTATCTGCTACTTACTAATCTTAAAAGCATTAAACTAGATTAGAACTATAGATATAATAGCTATGTAAAGCGCAAAGCTCTCTTAAATGAAATATTTCATCTATTATTGCCAACACTAAAATCATAAGCAATTTATTGGAATATAGTGCCGTGACTCATGCAATTTCAAAATTGATGGAGAGTTTCTGTGCAATGTTCGTTCGCCTAGGTGCTATAATACAGTGATACATGAAATGCCGGAATCGAAATAAGAGTTTCTTTGTCCGATCTTTTGCGTATCTTTGCAATTTGTGTTACGAACGTTTTTCTGCAACCGAAATATATTTTTTCGTCGAAGCCAGTCATTTTTACGTACGTAATAGGTCAGGCATAAATATAGAAAAGATAATATAGTATGTTCACTGGTATAATAAGTGTCTTCGAGAAGATTTTCGTAAACAGAAACTTATAATATATAAATATGTATAATGGTCTGCGTATTCGCGATATTATCCTGAATATCTATCTCAGGATATATAATTTGTTATATCCTAATATAGAAGTATTAATTGAACGAATAAAAGAATTATCTAAAATATTTCTTTAAGAGTGTTTTTAAATTAAGTGTAGTGTGTCAATTTAAAAAAAAGTATTATTTTGACCTTGTTAAAACGAGTTGAGTATCAAGATATAATATTTAATGTTGTCTAAATATAATTATATATAAAAAAAATTAAGATGATTCAGTATTACCAACGCAAGTGCGTGTCTCTCCAAGTCGAAACTTGGAGTAAAAAGAGATTGAACTAATGCGTTATAATAGCTTTTAATTTTTTATAACGTGTACATAGAAATAAAAACAAAGAAATTGTGTTGCTCTGAAAAGAGACACATTTAGATTTTTGTTTCGCTAGGAAACAATACCAATATTACCAAAAAACCAATAAATATTGGAAATAATAAATATTAAAAACCATTAAGAAAATTTGTGACTCAAAAGATACTTCTAGTTGGGTTTTTTGGTTATTGTTGTAATACATAATTACTTAATCAATCACCAAAAAACATTTTGTCGTAGGATTGGAACTTTCTACTTCCATCATTAGCAGGGCTTAGACTAAAAGCAAGATAAGTAAATGCAAAGCTGACCGTCCATCTGTCTGGGTTGGTGCCACTCGTCTCTCCACTCCTGGCCCTCCATCACATCACTTGGCTGATTATTTTTTCAACGGGACACAATAAATCAGTTTTCTGTGCGTACGCGCAGATCGCGGCGCGAGAAGACTGCGTCTGTCGTCGGCGGCTGTTAACGCGGCGCCGCCCAACGCCCGCCCAACGCCCATTCCTTATGTGCCTTATGTATTTATTATGAAGGATTTTTGATTTTCACATTTATTTGTTTGCTCAGTTAACTTTGTTTATTTGTCATCTTGTCTGCGACGTTGTTTATAAAATAAGAATAACTTTCCGCGATTACCATGATGTTTAGTGAAAAAAACACTTTTCTTGCTACGAATTTCATATTTTAGACAAATTTCAAATATACCTAAAGTCTATAATTATTTTGTAAGACTAATGCCGTGCCATATATCGAAACGATCGGCAAATAGATGAAGGTATTTCGGGTCTACATTTTGTTGATCTACAAACGAAAACGGTTGTAAACAGTTGTATATTTGCATTCATGTATCCTTTTGTTATATTAAATAGATATATATTATAGATAGTAATACACTCTTCATATTTTAAAACACTAATTCATTGTAAAAACATTCCGAACCGATTAAACATATTATTTAGAGACCTGCAAGAACACATCTTTCTCTTGTGAGGATGACAACTCAGCCGTGTGTGGTGTGCCTTTATGGCACAGACTAGTTGGTGGAACTTTTTTCCTAAGAGGTCCTACGGTCCGTGCTTGAAGAAAAAAAGTTCATGAAACGTAAGTATCTTTGGTAGTACCATTCAAAGATAGGTACGATTTGGTAAATCAGCACTTCTGTATACATATTAAAAGTTTCCAAAGACTTTTAAACCTACTTCTCATCTAGACAGTAGTCAGGCCTGACTCAAACAGGTATCGATTGTTTAGAGTTACCAGTTATTTGTGCTCTAAATAGTGTGTGCTGAAAGATGGGAACAGGTAACACTCTATTTTATGAGGTCTGGTAGATTTGTTTACGTCTCACATAAACAAACCAACCGAAAATTTGTAATAGACTACACGTATATCTACTTATTCATTTCGTAACTACGTCAAAATAAATAAAAACATTAATACTATGATATAGGAAGATGAAAGTAATTACCAATGTTTACTAGGTATAACATTCGTAAACGGATAAGAGATAGATAGCATTTATACTAGAACTTATTTCTTATTTCACTAAATTCCAACATAAAAATATACAATAGTCAAATTAAAACTAAAATACGTCCTTCAATGAAACAATAATCAAGTCTGAAAATAAGCAAAGCTTTTTAATTTTGAAATTTTGAACATTTGAAAGCTAAATTTATCTTTTAAGTAATAAGTATTTCAAAGTATGTCTTGCAATTTAAGAGTTTGAGGTAGGTACATACAGAGTTAAGCTTAATTCATATGATAGAATGTATCTACTTAGTATTAAATACAACTTAGTATTCTGTTTACTACTATTTACTAGACAAGGATTGTAAGCAAAAAATTACGAAATTTCGTTTTTTTTTTAATTTAGTTAGCTGTAACAGTTTTTTATAGGTACATACAGTTTTATATAGATAAAATAACAAGATCGTTCATAAGGATGCTAAGTCCATAGTCGTATAAAAATAATTTAATTATATGTGTAGTCTATATTTTTTAGCATAAATTTTAGTTCTAAGAAGTTGAGTATTTCATTCTTCTATTCTCATCAGAACAACGTACCATAACTATCTTTTTCATACAGACAGTGAAACAAGCAGAGCGAAAGGGATACAAGTGGAATGGGCGGAGTATCCTCGTCCTACGCATCCGAGATTGTTTCAGTAAAATAAGAGCTAAGTCATTGATATTTGGCAGATAATCGATTTGAAATACCAAGCATATTTCTGAATAATTTGTAACAAATAAATCTGTGATCGAGACGTATTTTAAAATCAGTGTATTTAGATTAGAGGTACCTAATTAAAATAATTCTATGTGTGTAATCATTGTATTTATCACTTCAAAAAAGTGGTAAATGCCAAGTTATTCGACTAAGAACTATGAGAAGTCCGATTCAAATTTAGGATGTTAGAAATTTAAAGGTATTCAAAGGTATCTGATACTTATTAAATATAAGTAAAATAATCTTCACCAGTGGAGGAGCCATGCTGAAGCATATGCGGACGCACTAATTGGGCCGGCTCGACCGAATTGTTACCGATGTGCCGCTTTACTGGCGTAAAAAGCCGGCAACACCAATGCGCGGACTGTGGCGTGGTTGTACATGGGCGACGATGATTCTCTTAACATCACTGCTCCGTTGTCCGCTATACTATAAAAAAAGCAATTGAAGGAAAAATATAGGTGGGTATAGGTACTGTGAAATCAAGAAAGTATTTTCAACGATTATATTCCGCTTTAAACTAACTTAAACTTTCAGCCGGAATCAATTTTACTCGACAACTATAACTATATTCTATTAACTAGGTACATTTCAAGAAGTCAATTTTGTCAAAATAATTACTTGTACATTTTAATCATTACTAATTCTAAGGACGCCTACGTCGCAAGTGTACCTACTCATGACTCCTTATAATTTTATCCAGTGGTGAGTCATAATAGTTTTTATAAGAGTTTATTGATCTTGCATTTCCAAAGCTCTCGGCTCGCTTTATTTACGTTTATAGTGTAAGCGACGACAGCGTTAACGACGCATCTTCCTGCCGCGCATTTGTCTGTCAGCGCGCACTTGGTACCGGATGCATAGAAAAACGTTTCACGTCTGTCCTCGCTAGCAGCAAAGACACTCAGATCACTGAATATAATTTCATTTCAATATTAGCATCCACTACGGACTGCCTGTCCAACTGGTGATAACTGTAACGGATGGTGTAACGGCGGATGTTTTACTCCAGACGATCTTCTGTTCATTTACCTCCTCTTAATACGAAGATAATATTCACCCGTGGGAGAGCCATGTTAAAGCACATGCTGACGCACGAATTGGGCCGGCTCGCCCGAAGTGATACAACGGGCTCACAGAATACTCAGCGTGAAACAGTACTTGTACATTTTTTTCGCAGAGTGAGTGAGGATATCGGAAGTCCTTAAAGGTGCCGCTTAAGCGGCATAAAAAGTCGACAACACAACCAATGCGCGGGCTGTGGCGCGGTTATTCATGGGCGGTAGTGTTCCATATAGGAGACTCACCTGCTCCGTTGCCCGAATAGAATAAAAAAGCACTGCGAATGTTATTTCAATGGCTAAACGCTAATATTGATAACGCGATTTACATTAAACCAGCGATGTCTTTTAGCTTTGAATAAATATACACCTACCCTTATATTTAAAACGTGTGCTTATTGCAAAAGATTATTATCTTACTGTTTGTTATTTTGATATAAATTACACGTGGCAGAGCCATGCTCATGAGCACCATGAGCTCATAAAACACAGGGTGAAACAGTAGGGCAGAAGAGTTGAAACATTTTGTTTAATACACCAATCTCTTTAGCCAGAAATCATATGATATTAGTCCCAATCAATAGGTTATTCAGCATTCTTTACACTTGTGAATGACAACATTAATAAATTATAAGTATTAAATCGACTTAAGCTTAACGAGTCCATTTCTTTCAACTCTCCTCATACCGAGGTGAGATGAAACGAGGATCAAGGCGAGTTGAAACATATCTTTTTAAGTAAATATTAAGGGCCTGTACTTTAAAATAATTATACTATTTAAAAGTATTTGTTGAAATAACAATTTAAAGTAAGAAACAAACTTTATAGTACCAAGTCTTCAATATAAAATAAAAAAAACTTCAATCAGACAAGCAGTTGTGGTACTTGTAATGTATTCCGCTGACTGAGTGAAATTATACCACTCAGGCGACGTATTAAGCCGACAACACAACCAAAGTGTGGATTGTGGCGCTGTTGTCCATGATCGGGAAGACCTGCCTGCTCCATTGCCCATTATATCTTCATTAAAATATATATAAATCACTTTTAATACCACGATTAATATATCCACGTACCTACAAAGTCATTTTACTCACGTCTGCCCCACAAGTTTGCTGAAGTCGCTACATTACTGAATTCTGTTTATAACTTTTCATAACTATTCCGAGGTGTTTCAATTATTTTTATCATTGCAAAAATACAGTGACATAAAACTATCATCGCGATTCAGGTGAATGGCCGAGCGCGCCATGTCTCCTATAATTCCGTCAACGTTGAGTCTGAAACGCACCAAAATAAGTTTACGAGAGACTTACTTCAAACTAAAATGTAATCGGTATTGATTTTGATTCGATAGTATCGCTTCCCTAACGCATATTCAGAATAGTTTTAAGGTGTAGGTATTATTCCCAATTTGCCTATTATCAAGCCTATTATTACAAGGCTCACACAATTTTTTCTTATCCACGAGTAAGAGAAACGAAAGTGTCTTTCTGACTAAACTGTTTCGGATATTTCTTAATTTATTTATTTAAAACATGAAATCTTAAGCGTGGACTGTCGAAGATCGAAAAGCTTTTTGATTATTACCTATTATAGGTAATAATCAAAAAGCATGAGCATCTTGATACCTACCCTTATGAAGTACTTATAAGTCGAAATCTAATGAACATAACGTTTACACACTATTAAAAACATATATATACATAATACATATATGTTGTGCATATTTACTACATTCGCGCTTGCTGTCACTTGTACGTACTTGTTGTTGATGCGTACCTCTATAAGGAAGGAACACTAGCCATGTACCTGCATTAGCGAGAAACTCGGGTTAGTGAGAAACCTCTATAAGCGAGAATGAGATTGTGGTCCCTTGAACTCTCGCTTGTCCAGGTTTTGACTGTATATAATTAATCAATAATATATTATAAATAATAGTCGATTTATGAAGGTCTAATAAAAATAAACAACTTGCATGTATGTAATTTCTCTTCTATTTATTACTGATTATGACTAGGTGATTGTCAGCCAAAAAAAACGTTCACAGAATACTCACCGTGAAATTGTAGTTTTACTGAGTGAGTGACGATTTCGGATGCCTTTAAAATGCGCGAACTGTGGCGAGGTTGTCCATGGGCGGCGGGATTCTCTTACTATAATTATAAGAAACCCACCTACTCCGTTGTGCGCTGTACCATTAAAAAAAGCTATTCTTTTTTCAAACAAAAAACAACGCCACCTAGGATTGCTAAACTTAATTTTAGTACATGGCCATGACTTATTATCGCATACAATGTATAATGTCAAAGAGTAAAATAAGAATATAATAAATAATAATATTGTTTCATTATAAAAAATATTTAATATTAATCATTAACTTATAAAATAAATTTTTTTTATAAGCATTTTCATATCAATTGTTATATAAATTAGTCTAAATCATTTTTTTGTATGGCAACAGAGTTGTTTTCGTGAGATTCTTAAAAGCATCATGAATCTTATTTTGATAGTAGAATTCATAATTATTAAGTGAAAAAGTGCAATTGTTTATACAAATTTCAAGCTCAATGTTATATTACACGACCAGTAAATAATAGTTCTACAAGTGGAGCTAATAAAGAAATTGCTTGCCATGGCCGGCCCGTCCGACGGCGATCCCGACGGATGGGTCCAGTTCTGCGAGCGTCAGGCCAAAACTGCCGCTCAGGACTTCGCCAAGGCTTGCGTACAGTATATACAAACCAGCACAAATGACGGTACGGCCCGCCCGTACACTTCACAAAAGGAGCTACTCAAAAAATTTGTCGAATGCTTCTCTGAACACTTTGATTTCGAATTTAGCAAGTTAAAAATTCAGCACAAATTACCAAATGGTACGCATACTGGGCATGATGAAAGTGACTATTCAGAGGATACCGAATCCCCAAAGATCCATCACAAACCATTTTTCAGAAGATTATCATTTAAGGGATTGCGGCGTGGTAAGGGTTTGTTCCAGAAACAACATTCAGATGAGGTAGAATTATCGACAAACTTAAACAAGCACAATAAAACAAAGTTAGCCAAAATAGTTGTTGAATGTAGAAAAGAGGGATTAGTAAATTATTTAACCCCAGAAAGCTTGGAGCAACCTGGGGGACCACAGAAATGGGAGAAATGTAGGCTAGCGTTAGTTAAAACTGTAGGTGGTTATATGTTAGAGTTTTATTCTCCACCAAAAGCTCAAAAGCCAAGAAGTGGTGTGTTTTGTTTTTTAATATCTGAAGCAAGGGAAACAATTGCTTTGGAAATGCCTGACCATGAAAATACTTTTGTGTTAAAGGTAATATTTTGACATATCTTTTTTGTCAGAAACTATTGAGTGTTGAAAAGTAGAAATACATAACTCAAAATAAAATGTGATTAGTATTAGTGTATTGTGTGCACTAAAATTACATATTAATAACTGTTTACTTATACTATCAAATTATCAAAGTAAACTCAGTTTATTTTTTATAATGATTATTAAAATAAATTTAAAGAAATTATTTAATAATTAAATTTATTAAAATTTTGCATTTATTGTGAAACCCTATAAATGTAGTTAAATAATGATAATGTGGTGAATAAATTTTTTTTTCAGGCTGATAACAATATGGAATATGTAATTGAGGCAGCTGACATAGATGACATGAAGTCATGGCTTGCTACAATAAAATACTGTATGAGATCAGCACCCACAACACAACCACCACCTGAATCTTTAGCAGGTTTGCCTGAACCGGCACCTCCTGACCTGCCTCCAAGAAGAGATATACCTCCAAGTACTAGTAATGCAGATTTAACTACAGATACCCCAGAAGAAGCTGAATTAGGTAATTTTCCTATGTTATTCTTAAAATGAGTTGTGACTAAGTAGCTACTATCATCATATTTGCACCAAAAATACACCACCAATTTTCAATATTGTCAATCATCCTGATATATAAAAAATAGTGTTGTAACTTTCATCATCATCTCTTCAGCCGTAAGATGGCCATTGCCGGACATAGGCCTTCCCCTTGGACCTCCATGAATACCTGTCGGAGGCGACCTGTGTCATTTAACTTTATGACTTAAACTGTCACACTTTTTTTACTCTGAGACCAATAATAGTAAAGAAAACAATTTAGTAATTTTATTGTAATTATATCATCATCATCATCATCATCAGCCCATCTAAATCCACTGCTGGACATAGGCCTCCCCCAAAGACGCCCACCCG